>JAOWCC010001501.1:19612013-19863321 GCA_030867875.1 Actinernus sp. WN-2022
CGACCGTGCACCAGCGCGCTGAATACGTGAGGTTTTCGAGCTCGATTTTGTATGGCTTTTAACGCCGTCCTGTCCTTTATATTCAATCCTCCGTTTATGGGGTTCTGTGATTTTCTAAGTTATCTCAATGATAAGTGTAAAATGTTTTGCCGTAATGCGTAGAACATTCAATTTCCAACTTTAATTTCCGTTACATCTTCGCGTGCACGCATACGCGCCAAGTTATTTCTGTTGTATGCCGTCACCTTTTTCGTTACATATGCGCGTGGAATTCATCTGCACGTGCATAATTTATTTTCATAATTACGTCTGCACGCACGCATTACATTTTCCGTTACATATGCGCGTGCATCTCAACTGCACATGCACTATTTATTTTCGTAAATTAATTTCCATTACATATATGTGCTTGCGCTTGCATCATTCTGCCGTGCGTCTGTCCACTTACAGATGCACAAATGGCTCCAAAACGTGAAGAGAACATCAGTGACGTCACTCGACTGCGTCTCGTGGCGCACTTCTTTATTCTCTTCACGTTGTGACGTCATATGTGTATCTATTTAACAATTAGATCCGCAGCCCAAATGGGCTATGAGTCATTAGTATAAACCAACTAGTGGACTATTACAAATCCTGCATTCTGATTGGCTACCCTACTATAGGTCTATTTGTGATAGCCCATGGTAGAGAAAAACCGCACGCATTTTCACGAATTAATAACATGTTTTCAACTTCAATTTGTTTCTATCTATTATTTTTTACTGTCCTACTAATTAGTTTATACTAAAACAATTAGACCTCTCGCCCTCATGGGCTACGAGTTAAATAGCCCATTCGGCTGCGCCTCATGGGCTATTGACTCGTAGCCCATTCGGGCTGCGGGTCTAATTGTTAAATAGCCCATGAGGCGCATCAGAATGGGCTATTTACCTCGTAGCCAATGAGGGCGAGAGGTCTAATTGTTTTTGTTTAAACTAACTAGTCCGACAGTAGAAAATAATAGAAAGAAACAAATTGAAGTTGAAAACATGTTGTTCTTTCGTGAAAATGCGCGCGGTTTTTGTCTACCATGTGCTATCACAAATAGACCTATAGTAAGGTAGCCAATCAGAATGCAGGATTTGTAATAGTCCACTAGTTGGTTTATACTAAAAGAGGATAGACGCACGGTAGAATGGAATCTATTTATTAAATAAGATGTTAAAAGGAATCACCCGGCATTGATGTAACGCGCGTTACTATTCTGCTCCCTGTGCAGGGATAGCATGGTTGGTATATTGCAGAATAGTTATGTGTGTGGGAACGTTCAAGATCATTGACCGATGCCATGCATTTTCGAATCTTCCAAAAATAAGTGAATATGGAATGATGACAAGATATTGTGTCTGGTGGATCAGGAGGTGTTATTGCGAATATTTACAATTGACATATGTGACCGACGAATAACAAAACAAATCGTTGCACTTACAATTGACAACCAGTGTCGCTGTGTTCTGTGCCACACCCAGGATATTAGAAGCCCTGCACTGATACACTCCTGAATCGCTCATGGTGGTGTTCAGTATCTCCAGCTTACCGTTACCATCCATCACCGACCTGTTCTTGTCCATAGAGCCACCCACTTTACTCCAGCCAATCACAGGTCTAGGATAACCACTAGATGAACAATGCAAGACTGCAGACTGACTTTCGTTGACAATCAACAGGTGAGGAGAAACCACCAGATCAGGGGCTGATACTGATTGGCCAGGCTCTCCTTTTAACCCCAGCATTCCACGAGGCCCTGTCTCACCTTGGTCACCTTTCAAGCCAGCTGGTCCCATGATGCCTTGCCTACCGCGCCTTCCTGGTCTTCCCATTGTTCTTCCTTTTAATCCCGGCATTCCACGAGGCCCTGTGGCACCCTTTTCACCTTGGTCACCTTTAAAGCCAGGTGGTCCCATGATGCCTTGCTTGCCGCGCCTTCCTGGCCTTCCCGTAGTTCCTTGCGGTCCTTCTGGTCCTTGCCTGCCTCTTGGTCCTCTTCTTCCTCTTGATCCTTTTAGGCCTGGTCGTCCTGGTGGCCCGGAGGGTCCTCGGATATAAACGTGTTTTTCCTTTATATTAGAAAGTGATGAGAGAACCTTGCTAATTTTCTCGAGTTTGTCTTCAATAGCCTTATTTGAGTCGGTAGTGTTTGGCATGTTTCTCCTCGGTCGTCGTTTTGAATCTTTAATCGTCACTGATTTGACTGGAATATTCGAATCAACTGTTGATTAAGGACATATAAGGATAATATTTCCTCTGCGAATTTCTTTCAAGTATAACACTGTAAATATCCGTCGTAAGAGTTGTTGTAGGCAAGTTATGACTGAAAATAAAATAATAAGTAGTAAGTATGCAGCCAAGTCTACACATTAGACATTTTTCAACTAATACGGTACCCAAGAAAACCACGAATTTTGAAGAAAAGGGGTGAAAGGTATTTGGATAGAATATGTTGTGTATTTTCGCTAATGATTTTACTATATCAGTTATTAATAATAAGTCAGAGAGCGTTTGAACATTTAATCTAGATCTGTGACTGCAGAAAAACTCGAGATTGTCTATCCAAGCCCTAGAATGCCGATAATTTTAGTAGTTTTCTTAGGAGCATGCTTTTTTGTTTCACTCAGTCTAAAATCGTGGAGGTCTGGGTTCTAGTAAGCTTAAGGATTATGCATTGTATAGTTTTTGTCTGCCGTTTTTCTGCCATTATAAATTGGCATTCATTCAAATAAAAGAACTTAGGCTTACTTTACATATTGCTCTTTTATATAAGAACGAATGATGTCAGTATTGTTTGACGAAATTTATATTAGCTTAGAATAGAAACATAGTTTATATTGATAGAAAAAAAAGACAAAAAACTCGCTAAAGAAATATATGCGGCACTTCCGATAGTTTTTATCTTCCGTTTTTCTGCCACTGTAATTCGTATTTAGAGAGAATGATGTTCAACAGGCTGTTCATGAATATTAAAATTAAAAATCTTGAGGTCGGGCGATGGGAAACGAAACATTTTATTGGGATGGCCTTAGATTGTTGTCTGAGAGTTCCATTTTAAGCTTGGACCAGACACCCTGGAAATTAAGCAGTTGGATGTGACCAGACTGATGTGACCTTCATTGCTTCATCGCGAGTGAGTTTAGTAATCTGGCAGCTTTTCAACTGAAGTTCCTGTTATGGTACATCGTGTGATTTAATCCGTCATGTGAAATCAATGCACGTACGAACAATGTTACACTGATCATTTAATATAAAGGGTACAGAAATCTAAAAATACATTGATTTGTATACTTCAATTAACAAACAAACATGTGAAGAAGTTAATGTGAACTCAATTCGTTTGGAAATTGCCCCACAAACCTTGATTCCTCTGCATAGGTCCGCCTGTGCGTTTGGGCGGCCTCCAGACGAAGTTCTTATCCAACTGGTTCAATTTGGTTGTGTGTTGGTTAAGAATGAGTTCAATTCTCACAAACTCACCACAAACTAACAGCATAGCCACTAGTGATATGACAACAGTGGTCCGCGATGAAGAGGAATGAAGAGTCTTCTTAGTCATGTTTTAGACGATGGAAATTAGCGGTGATGAGAACTCTCTGGAGTCTCATGGTTTTGTAAATCGACGCCGATCTCTGAGTTTTGCGTAGGCAGTAAATATTATATATCTGTTATATATCCGGTCCTACATGCAGAGAAGTTGATATTTAGGTATTTTCAAGTGATGAAGGTCACAAGATATAACGGCAGTTTTAAGTGAGGTTGACTAAAATGTACGGTATCATGCCGACAGTTACCATGACAACACCATACCGTATCATCGGATTGTCTAGCATAAAAAAATACAGTGGAATCCCGTTAATAACAAACTCGGTTATAAAGAAATCCCCGATATAACGAACATGGTTTTTTCAGCCCGGCAAAAACATGGGCTGGAAAAGCGTTATAACCGGCACTAGCTTAGCTTCGTTATGACGTTCCATTGTAGGTCCATTTGAGCGTCGAGCATAGTGCTGTTATTTTGGATGGCTAGTTTTTTTCAAATCTTCTCCTTTCAAAGCCCTTTTAACAATTCATTTATTTTCTGTGTGAGATCATAATAGCATAGCGAGGCAATCCTTTGTTTTTGCCAGGTTAGCCTCGTAGTGAGGGATAGTCAAAACGAGGCTAACCTGGCAAAAACAAAGGATTGCCTCGCTTTGAATCCAAGATGGCCACCAGGTGAAAAAAAGTGATTTCTGATGTGACCTTGATCGCGAGTGAGTTTATTAATCTGGCAGTTGTTCAATTTCCTGTTATGGCACATCGTGTGATTATCCGTCACGTGAAAATCAATAGAAAGGAGAAAGGAATAAAAGATAATTTTAAAATCACACTATATACATATGACGCACTTAAATTGACAAATAGACATGGAAAATGTTCATTATTGAATGGTTATTTCATTTAACAATGGTGTGATAGGGATACAATTATGATAATAATGCCCAACAAAGGCCTGGTTTTCCCCGTAGCCGAGGCGGCCTCCAGACAAGCTTGTTGTCAAACTTGTTCATTCTGGTTGTGTGTTGGTTGAGAATGAGTTCAATTCTCACAAACTCACCACAAACTAACAGCACAGCCACTAGCGATATGACAACAGTGGTCGATGAAGAGGAATGAAGAGTCTTCTTAGTCTCCCAACCCCTCCCCCCCCCCCCCCCACGGGTTATGCGAGGGCGACCCCTAGCACGGTACTGTGGGTAACGGTGACCGCTTCATGAATTAAAGGGAATACTCGAAAAAGAAATGGCAATTTTACAACAACTGCTCAGTTTCTCGTTTTCTGATTGGCTGATTACCACTTGAAACTGATCTGAGATACCCGGAATTTTGGGTGGGGATGTGCCGCCCGGGTCCCTAAACCCTGACGCTTTTGCAACACCGTAACTGATATGAACATGTACTGTTGCATTGTGAACATTGTGAATGTTGCTGTCTCGGGGATGCTGTATGAAAGCATTCTGGATTTTCTGCTCTCGTCGCTCGCCGGCCCATTGGGACACGTGACACCAACAACCAATCGGACAGAGTGGTAAATATCTCATTTATGCAAGCTAAAAATAAATCGGCGCAGACTATCATGGGGAGATCGGTTCTCTTAGGTGGATGAACTAATTCGACAATAGGCCTTTTCCAGGAAACAATCACGTACTAATATATTACTTCAATGACCAATGAATTCCGCTCGTGGCTTTACTGAATGGCAAACAAACTTCCAAACACTGTTTCGAAAAGATCGACAATCGATTGGAAGTGGAAAATAGCATTTACAAACAGGTTCTGCTAATAACACTACCGATCTTGTTCAAGACGCCTTTTAAAGTGCCTATAACCCCAAAAAATTTACGATTTCAGATGAAACTTAGAACTATTCTATGCAACTTCCCGAAAAAATTAATGGTTTTAAAGCATTTCTCTTTTTTTTTACGGCTTTTCAAAGATGAGAGCCGTGAACTTTTACCGTCATCTTAGCGACTTGGTGGGGTCTGGGACTAGTTACGTCATAGTAGGGAGCCATGTCACGTGATAAAGGCTTCTCTCATATACTTTTGGTTCGTTCTTTCTTATTTGCGTCGTAAGTTCTGTAATTTTCTGCTGGACTTTTTGACAAAATGTCTTCGTCAGGCTCCGAATCTGAAGACAGTTGTTCATCGGACAATTCCGAGCTAAATTTTATCAACTATGAGCTTGAAGCAGAAGAATCTGCCGGCGAAGAGAGCGGACGGCGCGGATGAGCCACTCGCCGATGAAGAATGGGTTATAAGAGTACAGACGGAGACCTCCAGAATCGGTTCAGTGGAAGGCCTCGAAGCAAGGAAAAGCTGGTGAATTAAACTGTCCAAAATTAAAATAAGTTATCATAGCCCTTCATGCATGGGCTTCCCGTGGCCGTGGTCTCCCAAAAAAACATTGCAGGATGCCAAAAGAATCCAGTGATCCTTGCAATCGCAACAATCATATAAGCCTTTATTTACTTGTAAGAATCGCTATAAATGAAGATACGATAAACAGTTTCCTAATATCGTTTTTACAGGAACTATAGTTGCCTATCGTATCCTAATATCGTAATTCCTCTTATATTTACCCTTTTCGGAATTTACTTTTTTGATAATATTTTACAGTTCGTGGAAATTCAGTGTGCACCATATTGGCCCTCTCTATTGAGAAACATGCACCAACTATATATGTTTTAGCGGAAAACATCCCACAATGGCACATCCTAGATCCAACACTGCATACTAATATGTAAGGAAAGATTTATACCAGGCATTAATAATGCTCAATAATGACCAAGGTATGAATTGAAATCAATGAACACAGTTCCGTGTTTAGCCTGACCAGGAAAGTGGAAGGTTTATCAGAGTCTATCGTGCATGTTAATTAAAAATAGTAGCTCTCGTAAGCAACCACACTGGGAATCAGGAAAAGGTGCTCATAACTAGTCAGAACTGGAATCAGGAGTAGTTGCTCGCTTATGAGAGCTTGCACACACCACACCCATGGGGATACATATATAGTGCGACTGATATCACAGTATACAATACTGTACTACTCTACTGTAACAGCATGAATGTCAGATATAATAAGACTATTGTTGCACAATGCTAGTGCATATTTATATTTAGTTGACTCATTGCACAGTCTGGGATCATGTCTCTGGAGTGGTTACTTACAAGAGTTTAAAAACAAAGAAAAATTCCAAAGGTGGTGGTATGCGCGGTGGTCACTTATGAGAGTGGCTGGTTACTACAGAGCACAAGAGTGGTCTCTGAGGGGAGCTGGTCACCTACAAGGGCAGTTTCACAAAGGGCTTCAACTGTATCAAACAATTGGTACTAACATATAAACTTCTTTATTTACAGATTTCTACGAGTGGTCTCATACAGAGAGTACATCCAGTTAGCCGGTCTACGGTTATCTGGGCAACAATATAATTCCTCTACTAGCATGTGCATATGACACAATCAGGACAAAATTCAATGCTGGGAAAGAAACCTTCACTGGATTTGAAGAAGATGAAGATGAAAATACTTCATAACTTATATAAACTTTAAGGAGAACAACAATGAACAGTCAAACTTTCAGTGCCATTGGCCACTTTTGATATAGGCTTCACTGGTCACATACAAATGATTCAATACATGTACAAGGCTCTGGGGAATAATGTGCAGTGATTAATGAAATAACAATAATGAATTTAATTATGCCCCAGAACCTTTGTGTGTGAGAAGTGAAGCATATATCGAATGTGGGCTATTAACCTACATGTATGTCCATATTGCCATTCATAACTACCAGTATTATTTTCAATGGTTTATTGCATCACTATTATGTATACATTTTATTTGTACTGTATACATGCAAATTTTATGTTCCAGGGCACGACAAATGAAAAAAAGCAGTGTGCTTGCCGGGTTTAGTAGCCTAAAGCTCTAGGGAGCTGGTCCGAATTAGGAAGCTTTTAAATTGCAAAGTAAATTACCTGAGTCGTACAAAAAGAAGCAAAATGTTACTTGCCCATTCAGGCAACCTGTGAACAGGAATCACTACCCTGACAAGCGAAACTACTAGCCCTGGGCTATTGGAAAGCACTTGCATCGCACCCTGTGTTCCTTTCTATAATTTTACACAAATTTTGAAAATAGGATTATAATATTAAAATATAAAAATGTTTGAGTAGTAAATTGGAAAACAGTAAAATCTGACTAACCCCTTTTACAAGATGGACATGTTTTCAATGCTCTGGCCTAACCTTAAAGGAACTGTGTCATGGTGAGAGACCATTACATTAGATGTCCGGGCCAGACACACTCATTATCAGAGATTCTCATATGAACTGACGAACCTCGCGCACGTGTGGGATGGTAAAAATCAAAGCAAATATTCAAAAATGACTAATAAACTGTGTAAATATACATTATTCAAGTAAAATAATGAACATACTTTCGATCTAGCATTGAAGGAGGGGGTTGAACTGTTTTAACCCACCAATCGAACACTGACTCCATACATGCATAGTACCGTGACATAGCCCCTTTAAGCCTCAAATTCAATTGCCCTATTTAATTATGGTGTCACATGATAGACACAGCTGCCATCTTAGGGGGTCAAAACACTCGTCTTTAACAACAGACATACAAAATAAAGCTGTTCTGCCATAGATTGCCTTCCTTCAAATTGGCTAATTTTCCCAATATAATAAGAATGGCGGCTTTCATCTATTTGTTTTGATGTCATGCCAATGAAATAGGGCAATCGATTTCACTGAGCTGGTCACAGGAGTGATTAGCCTATGGAAGTTGACAGTATAATATATTGCTACCTAGATTGTCCATTGATAAAATATCAAATCACTGAGATAGCTGGTAGACATTTCTGGTTCACTCTGTACTTATAAGGGGACGAGGGTTGTTCTTTGGACAATCAACAACACCTTTATGCTCTTTCATAGGTTTACACAATACAATACTTTATTTAACGAGGAGGACATACTTAGCTACAAGCTAGTTTACAGAATTCCACAAATAAATTCAAAAAAAGAAACAATATATAATTTAGAGATTAACAATTTAATTAATTTAATAGGTTTCTTGCACACTGAGCAATGGGGTTTTGCCTTGGTTTTTGTGGGCCTTACAGCAAGTGGAACTGGAACTTCTGGCACTAAAATACAAAAATAACAATTATTATTAAGTTAGTTATGGGTATATATATATTGGTTTATGGTAAATAAAGCACTGGTTTCGTTTTAAATACAAACTTACAGTGTAATAGTATACGTTTCCAGCTGGTATTTTAATATTTTGTTTAGTCTCGAAAGACTAAACAAGCAGTATACCTTTATATGACATGTCCAACAGTTTGATACATGTAGGTGTATATGCACTGCTTGAGCAAGAGCTAGGTGTTATTGGAGGACAAATACAGAAGGTGTGAAATTTTGTTTGAATATTTTCAGAATTTGAATAGTTTCTTTTGTGCAAAAAAATATTTTATACAAAACAATTTGAATTACCTGGAGCTGAAGGGGGAACATCTATAACAGTCATCCTTTGTTGTCTCTTCTGGGTTGCGTCCTGTCCATAGGTGCAGGTGTCATCTAAAGAAAGTTGTCTGATTTATTCACGGTTATTTCCCTCATACTAAATAACAATATAACATGCACTCTCTTAGTTTAATACACTTGTGGTGAAAACAATGTTCAGTACGTGGAACCCGGTCATAATGAAGTTTTCTTCCTTTCCCTAGGAACTTCTTTATACATGCAGGTTCCACTGTATTGCTAGCCTCCTATAGTAGCCGTTTTGTAGCGCTTCCATTTCACTCCATTCCGGGGAATGGAGTGAACGGAAGCCCTACATAACGGCTGCTATAGGACTAGGAGGCTACTGTATAAATCTGTATTGCCATGCAAACTAAATACAAAAGCACTTACCAAAATCGGAGAATGGCTTATCGGTTTCGATGGCATGGACTGATGGAATAGGAACAACTCCATATTCAACCGACTTCAGTCTTGGCGTAGAGTCAAGGACTAAAGAAAATCTTATAAAGTCTTCCGGCTTGGAGTGAACCAAACAAACGCTGGAATTCTTCGTCGGTTCCCACTTCGCTCGCTTTGTTCCGGGTTTGTTCGCACGAACCTCAACCACTGGCGTCTTCTCTTCTTTGCTTCTGGCTGATCATCGCTTAAAAACGGGACCTTGTGTTAGAGCTATCCTTTTTTGAGTCTGGCTCATTCCTACAGCCCCCAAATACACATCTGTTTGGCATTTCAAATCGAGTTATTCGCTCGGTTCGCTCTGTTTTTACACGAGCTCCTAAATACAGGAATCGCTCACTTAATTAATTCATGAAATGACAATATAAACTAACTAAAATCCTACCCTGAACCATAAAAAAACCCTAACCGGTCAGTAAACAAGATCTTACCCACCTAGAGCTAGGGTTCTGAAGAAAAACTTCTCAAGAAAATGTTGAGTTAAAAAAAAATGAGACATTTACTGGAACTCGAACCCCGCTCCTCCCGACTCATTTGGCAAACGTCGCAACCACTACACTAAACAACCATCGTCGCTCAAATGCTGTACATTTTAAAACTACTGCTAATTTTAGTTAGTTTATATGGTCATCCCATGAATTAATTAAGTGAGCCATTCCTGTATTTAGCCGCTTTTGTTTTTACTGTCTTTGTTGTTGGTTGTTCGCTTTCTCTCACTACTATGACGTTGCTTTCCGGTTTCGTTCCCAGGCTACTTCCAGACTCCAGCTGACGGCCATTTGGGACAGGGTGCCCAAATCGGTTGTTTTACAATGTTTGACCCCAGAAATAAGGTCGAACTCTTACTTTTTTCCTTTTTTTCTCTTCGAATTATTGATAAGAAGGATGTAAAGAATTTATTAAAAATACTTCAAATTTGGGGTTCTAGGCACTTTAATAAAAGAAAATTACACAGGTCAAATATTTTTGCCGTCCAGCACAACGACGTGATTGCATTCCTGCAAAAGGCCATTAGATAGGGTGGCTCGAGGTGAACAAACCAGAATGTAAAAAAACTGGCAAAGGAAGGTCACAACAGATGTAAACCCGATTTTTAATTGAACTTCAGCTTAAAGAGAGTACTAGTAAGCAATAATAAAGACGGAATATCAAAAGCCTCCCCGGTTATAAGCCCATATCACTAGGGTGACATAAAGTTCCTGGATATAAGCCCCATTCTTCCGGTTGTAACCAGGTTTTTCTTCTCTGAGAGAACTTGCTAAGGTGAACTGCGCGCGCTTTCATCAACAACAAATTATAATTACTTTAACGGGATTCCTGTGTTACTGTCTCGCGCGCAATGACGTTTAATATTTCATCACAATCGCAAGTTCTACTCAGTTGAGTTTTAGTCTAGAGACTTCAAGATGTTGATTTTAATACTCAGCGTGATTTGTGTGACTCTTTATGGCGTCAAACAATATATATTTCCCAGTTTGACCATCACAGAGTGTGTGGTTAAGCTATTGACAAGCATGTCATTGCACAGTGAAGGTAAGCTCGTATTGAGAACAAAATACGCACTGATTCGTTCTGATCGTTCTGAGCTAATGAATCTGAGAACGCCTTTAAATATCTGTCACCTGAACTCATTTGGTTCAGAACATCTTGACTGATTCCAATTCGCGTACATGTAAAGTCGTGATTTATTCGTCTAATCGCGTCCAAGCAAACTCCAAGTGAATTCAATATGCCCTGTAACTGTGTTGGGCGCAACGCGGCAAAACGTCAAGCGCATGCGCTTTTGATGAGCCCATCGCGCACGCGTCTCCCCAGTTTCCCGCCGAAACTAAAAAATAACAGAGACAATCAGCCCTGTTTCTAATTTTAAGTTCGTACGCGTCTATAGGTGAAATGTTTCGAGAAAACAAGAAAACTACTTAAAACCTAAGCCGTAGACTTTAACAGGTTGAAGTTTTCTTCATTTGTAATTCACTGTGAGTTTACTAAGTTATAAAATTATTTATTTACTAAAAAAAAATTAAAACCTCGGAAGCTTGCGATCTGAGGATTAGCCGGGTCCTGGCTTTGATCAGCCCCCATGGCTGTTTCAGGTTTCGTTAGAAATTCAGATATTCAGATATTGAACTCCAGAGCCTTCGTTCTTTTCAGTCGGGTGAGCGGAGCATAACGTTTTGCCGCGGTGTGTGTCTTGGGTGGACTGAAACGTTTTACGGTAGCCTCACGCGCTTCGCCGGCAGCCTCGACCACACTATTCATCCTGTTGAAGTATTTAAAAATGAGAAAACCATACTCATAGTTGGCTCTTCTCAGAAGATATGATTATGAAGTGTGTCGCGGCTTTTGGTGCTTCTCCTGCAATACCGTTCATTTGGAATAGGTTTTAAGCGTTATTTTTGCTCTTTTTTTTTTGCAGAGCAAATCAAAGCAATTGGCACTGACAATGTGAAGGTAAAGACAGGATCGTGTCTTCCAGGTAAGACTGAATGACTTCACGCTCGCTAGTCAAATGTCAGAACGCCTCTCTACGTGCTAGCTTATAACAGGGACTCGATAAGGCATGTTGCAAGACACTTGATACGACAATGGGTGCACAGGTGTTTGTTGTGGTAATGGATGGGAATGGGAATGATATATATTAACCAATATTTCGGCTGGTAGGGCCAGGAAGGAAGGAAGATACCAGAAGATTAAAATCGACACATGCAGAGGAATTTAAGAGTTAATCTCATAATTGACATAGCTTATTTTCTTAGTTTCCCATAGGACAATTGCGTAACTCTTTAACATATTTTTTAGCTTACCTTTAATACAATAAGTTCGGTACATTCAAATACCTTGTACAGCATTTTTAGTTAGTGAATTTTCAAACAATAGCATTATGTAATCTTTTTTACACATATTGTACACACATAGTGTTATTTATACAGATCTTTTTACCATTTGCTTGTACCACGTATTTTCCATTTTTTTTAGCTGAAGAAGGCATTATTGCTGATAATTGCTGAGATGATGCTTTTAAAAATAAATACGACATTTAAAAGCTGTTTAGTACTGGGAAAATTTCGTTTAGTTACTACATCCAAAACCCTTAGTTGGACATTAACAGTACGTATACGTAGCCATCGTCGCATCAGTTTCAGTGCGGCACAGTAACGGGAAATCGTTCCCACAATGCACCCGATATGTTGATATGTTGAAAAGTTGGACACCTCATAATTTTTGCAATTTGCTGTATATATATATATATATTTATTAACACGCCCACAGGGCCTTCGTCATTTTGTTGAAAAGGCCACTACGGAGTATTTTGATAGATGTAGACTATAATTACATACAATTATCATTAATTAGTAATAACTATTTTTCAGTGAACGATACTGTGAGACGAGCGTATAGACCAGTAATCCATACAACAGTGCTGTGGGACAATATCACAGCACAGTTAGGTGAGTAGAAGCAATTATGTACTAATAAGCAAGTAGTACAGTCAGGACAGCAGCAATAAAATTACCGCATGCAGCACCCGTGTGGTGGGAGGGGTGATGTCATAATATGACAACACAGTTACTAGGTGCGTAGAAGGTTAGGTGGTGGTTGTCAGGGGTGCGCGTTGTGGATTTAGGGGTTGAAATTGATGCGCCTGTATTTTTAGGCCCCTTCACCACCAAATTCCCCACCCTCCCCCCTATGGGATACATCATCTGGGCGGCGTTTAATACCTGTTGGCGTGTTAATATATCTGATAATCACTTGTTTCCTATCTATCCAATTTACTCCCCAGCCACCCCCTGAAGTAAACACCTCAGTACGTGTTGAATTGAAAAACTCAATTTCTATCTTTCAGAGTCACCTAAATTTAAGATGTCCAAGTATTTCTCGGATTCAAGCTTAAGAACATCGTTACACGAATCACAAGTGGCAGTGTACGTTCCTGCAGGCTCTTGTATGAACTTCCCTTTTCATATACAAGCACTAGCAGTTACTATTCTGGCCATGGTGATACTTGTGGCTGTACTTCTTATGTGGTATGTAACAATAGATGTATATTATTAACATGATTACAATACACACATCATTATATCACGTGGTATTCACACAACCAAGTACATGATAAGCCTGTCTTCTGATAACTAAAGGCTGCTATTGGTCCAAATATTGCCAAAGTTTGCATGAGCATCTCACTGAAACTTGCCTACTAGCCTCATAAATGAGAGTGAAGATAATTAATAAACAATGGTTATTTAAATTGGACGCCATTTATGCAATGGGTCTCTAGGAATGTTTACTGTTTATAAACATAATCGTAATGCTAATGTAGCAACCATGATTGAAAAAGGCCGTTTCGTGCAAGGAACCAATGGCTCTCTGGTTGGCACATTAATGACAATAGTGAATATCGGTATTTTACATAGACATCAAACATTTACATTCCCCACCTAATCTTGCCTATCTCGCCATTCGCTACTACTACCATGCAGCCGGCTCGTTATGTCTAAAGATTTTTGTTCCTCGCCTAATCTCGCCTACTCCCGTCCATCCCCACCTAATCTAACAGTGACTTCTGATAATCATATTCATAACATTGCAGACTATAGCACAACGTCGTACCCTAACAGTTCGTTATTCACCTATAGGTATAGAAGACGACGTAGCAAATTGTCAACTGGCTGTACGACTGAGGTGGGCTTCATTGATGAAAAATATTTATATTATAATTAACATAATTAATATGGAACCAAATTCTGCAAAAACTGAACTAATCAACAGAATTGTTTTAGCACAAAAAATTGACAATGATTGTCTGGGATAGTGATTTCTTTCGGAACTTGCAGAACGAATTGTAATGCTAATTTCAGTATCTTTTACGATTCCTAGATCACAGTTCAAAACAACAAAATTCCATGTACAATACTTTGGAATTACCGACCCGCAAAACGACATCGTAAGAGAAACGTTAATAAACACAGGGCATGGTCTGTGCGCAGCAAAGAAAACAAAACCAAACCAACGTCCATATATCGTCAAATCCTCAAAAGAAAAAGAAATAAAGCAAAGAAGGCGAGGAAACGAAAAGTGCGGAACGTTCATCGCCCACGGAGACGTAGCAACAGGCATAACGGAGAAATAAATACAAAGAGTGATGAAAATCCAGAAAATCTGCAAGTCAAACAAGTGCCTGGCATAACAATAATCCAAACTGGAAATGAAAAAGGTCAGTACAAATATTTTCTTGTTTGCTTTGATTTTGAGTAACAATGCGCTAGCCGCGCGGTCAGTATAACCAGCAGTGCTTTATACAATACTGACTAAAGTCTTCAGCAGTTGTAAATAAACTTCCTACTAATCTTGTTGTTATTAAATCAGTTGTACCATCTGTACATGTTTCAGTGCTCCTCACCGACCGAGAAATTGCAAGAAAGGCTGAAGGCACAATGAAAATGCTAGAGGTCAGTAGATACATTTTTGTAGCCGCAGAGTAGCTGTACTAACACGGTGCTTAATCTTTTCGAACATTTCTTGCCTGTATTAGTGTTTACATGGGAACAGATAAATGCCCAATCTGCTAAATAGCACTTGTTTTTATTACAGAAATGGAAGCCACCCACTGGAGCATCGTCGTCTGAAAATGTTCCTCTGCAGAAAAAAGGAGAGAAGGTAACTCAGTTTGCTTAAATAGCATGCATATAAGCCCACGACTTCCTAAAGACATGAATCGCTCGCTAGAGAATGTATGGAAAAAGATGTACTGGACTGCACTGGACTGCATTCACCTGCACTAGACTACACTCACCTACACTAGCCTACACTCACCTGGACTAGCCTACACTTACCTGCAATAGCCTATTACACTCACCTGCACTGGACTGCACTCACCTGCACTGGACTGCACTCACCTGCACTAGCCTACACTCACCTGCACTAGCCTACACTCACATGGACTCACCTGCACTGTTCTGCTGACAGTGCAGTCAGTTCGAATATTAAACGAGATTATTAGATACTTTATGTTTGTGCCTTATCGGCAAATACAGTCATTAATTTTGCTGACTGCTGGATCAACACAAAATTTCCGCTTCATGCTGCATTCGGCCTTAGGCCTCATGCAGTGTTCATTATTTTTCGTTCATCGTGCCTGTATTTGCCGATAAAGCACGCAATCAGTCTGTAACCCTTAAATGAAGCATGCTGAGCAGGTAATGAAATGGCGCGTGTCTAAATAAGAAAATAGTGACATTCACAGGGAGAAAGAAATGACGGTAAATTCCTGGTTTGGCGTCATACATTGACATATTGTAAATATAAACCTCAATAACTCATATAATTTACCCAACTATCATAATTAAAGTCAAAAAATATTCTACTCTTCACCTAATCAACAGATGTAAAATACAAAAAGGCTTATTGCTGGTGTGCAGTGACGTCATAGCCTCCATGTTGGTGGACGTTAACAAAACAATTATCGCTATCACTTGTTATTTGACTCTTCTGGGACTGATTATACACCACCAATAGGCACTTTAAGCTGGAAAATGTGTTCTTAGAAGTAACAACTTAACAACCACTTTTTACTTTCCTACAGAAATATAAATTTGATCCAGAGGAAATGTTCAGAATAAACTCGGAACAATTTGGCGTCAAATCGACGTTTGACAGGAGCATGGCCTCATATACGTAAGTATTGCATGTTAATGCAATAAAATAGCTAGAATATCTGAAATATTAATTATATCCTTCAGTAGTAATGCCTTGAATTGTTTGTTCTTGACATGTTTTTTTCCCTGAAGGATCCCGTTAGACGAGAATGCGCGAGCTTCCGCCTATAACCTACAAAAGCAGGAAGGCAAGAAAAGGCCAGTGAAAACGTAAGCATCCGTAGCAAAGCAAAGCAAAGCAACTTTATTTAACGTCGGTAACTCGTAACAGTGTTGTAAGACTGATAAACTCGAGGCCGACGTGGGACCTACGATTTTACGTCCTTATCCGAGAAGACGTGAAGGTCTAACCGTTTGCAGTTCGAGAACGAGATTGTTTTACAAAGGCAGCACCTTCTACTCAGTTATCTTAAGAGCCTGAATGTTGGTCCGGCCGGGGTTCGAACCCACGACCTCCCGAACAGCAGAGCGGAGCTAACCGGGAGGGACTGGAGCTTAACCATTGAGCTAACCGGGAGGGACTGGAGCTTAACCATTGAGCTAACCGGGAGGCTGTGTTGAACTAGGAGGAGATTTTCCCAGCTAAACGTACCAAAATAATGTATCATTTGTGACGTGACACGGGAACACATCAGATATTTGAAATGATCGTACAAGGGTATCCTATTTTGTGAAACGGTACAATAATCACTCATGCTTATTCTTCTCTCAATATCATAGTAATTAATTTAATTTAATGTTTTTTCCCTGTAACTCGTACACGGGAAATTCAAATTTAGTCCATAACTGACATCTACAGTGTACTATTTATAGGAATCAAACACAGCATCCATTAAGAACATTTGAGAGCAAACATTTTCCAGCCGAAGTAAAACTCAATATCGCGTCACTGTTGCTTATTCTCTAGGAGGTGGGCAACTGATCGATGGAAACATGAGGTGAAAACGAGGGACAAATACACCAGGCACTGACAAGCGAACTTCATTTCTTTATAAGAATTGATTGTATTTATTGTAATCGTTGTTATTGTTATATGTTGAACGAAGATATGTGAATATGTTTAGTTATACTGAGTTTCCTTTTGTATAAGATATTGTCTTTATCTCTATTTCTAAATCAGATTTCCTTTTAAGGCAGAACATAGAATTTTGTTTTCTTCTCTTTTCAACAACAAAGTCAAGTTATTAGACAAATATTTTTCTGGACACTATTATACAAACTATTTGACTTTTACCACCTGCTCGAATTGTGAAATTAAAGTACATATTTATGTAGCTGTTTTGTTCGTATTGTATGATTTCTATGCGATTTCATTTAGTCATTTTTGCGGTTCGTAGCAGACTCATTGACGATACATATTAATATAATTATGAATCTTGCAGTCCCGTCGCTTAGCACACTTTCTTGATAGAGTGCGCGGTATATAACGTACTGGGTGTCAGTCATGGGAACGTGAACCTTATAAATCTTTATTAAGACTTGTACTAGCCAATCCCATGTGCTGAATGACACCACATGATCGCCTCTGTATACCCCCGTACAAACCTGATTAATAAAACATCAGGTTCTGTATCGATATACAGACCCCATGGTCCGTTATAGCTCTAGTAGTATTCTGTATCAGGTACAGAATACTAGCTAAGCTAGTGAGGGAAGTCTCACGACCGATCACTGACTTCCCCTATCCCGGGAGTGGTGTAAGTGAGAGTTAAATACCGAGAACGGAGGCAATAAGCCATCCCGAGGGCCGTAGGCCCGAGCGATGTATATGGCTTATTGCCTACGTTCGAGGTATTTAAGTGTCTTATTTCATACTTGACGAGGTTTTCGCAAAATTTTCATTGATGTAGCTCTTTTTAGGTAGATTTTGGGCGAGTACCAAGACGGAGAAAAGGTTCTAAATCATTATATGGATATTTAGTAAGTTTGGCTGAAGTCAAGGTGAATGAATTCCTTGGAGAAAATAATAAAACAAATTCCTTAATGCAAGCGCAATTCAGTGTATAAGCTAGAAACAACAAAATATCGTTGAATTGTATTGAATTGCTCGTTATAAATGCAAGGGATGTATGAGAAAAGTTCCCGGGATGTAACTGGATACATCCCGGGAACTTTTCTCATACATCCCTTGCATTTATAATGATATGTATGGCAAATAAAGCCTCATGAATAACAAAGAAAACCGTGTCAAGTATGAAATAAATGCCCATACAGATCTCCCGCTCATATTTTATCTACTACATATTTATTGAGGGGGTCCAAATTAAGAGGAAATGGGTGTGAAACGAGGATGGAATAAAACAGGATCGAAAGGGATTTGTACACCTTGGGTTATTAGATTGTATCAGGAGCCAGGAGCCCATTACGAGGAGCGTCCATCTTCCCCATTGGGTCTGTTTCCAGCACAGGAGTAGATGTGGCTATACTTAGAATTGCATTTCGCGAGAAATAAACAAAGGCAATGTTGTCTTACCCAATCAGATAGCTAACGTCACTTCTCATTATTATTCATTATCATTCTTCTCACTTTCAACGCGGGAATTCGAATTCTAAACACAGCCACATCTACTCCTGTGCTGGGGCCCCAGCCCATGACATAGGAACGCTCCTGGTCATTTGATCGTATGCTTGTGTCATCGGTGTACATGCTTAGTGTTGAATAGGATAAACAGCCGGGTAAGTCATTTAAATAAAGGAGGAAAATGAGGGGCCCGAGGATAGATCAGCGGTACCCCACAATTAATTATTAGATTTTTCTGCATAATTAGGTACCATTAATATATATATAGCAATGTTATTTTCTATTCGTTAAGCACGATCTAAACCAATTCAATTCAGTTTCTTCTATACCATACCACAACACTGTAGCTTTTATAAAAGGATTTCATGATCCATCGTATCAAACGTTTTTTAAGTCCAAAAGCACGGATATATTACTTGTTCCTTTATTTAGCCAGAGCATTGCATATTTGAGTAAGACCGTCATAGTTGAGCGGTGAGAAGATCTAAAACCAGATGAAATAAAAAATGCTTTGAAAAAACTAAAAAGACTAATATTTACAATGTTGGGGGATACAGCTAAACAAACTACTACTTTATATCATCTCTAGAAATTTAGCCTGGCACCTCTAGCAATAAATGCCGACTTTGAGGTTGGCAAGTCGCTTAGAGGATGAAAACTTTGTCAGAATATTATTTTTTGTTAGATATGATTTTCTCTACTACTTTCGACATTACAGACGGTACGATTGAAATAGGTCCAAAACTACAAAAATAAGGGATGCACAAGAAACAGAATAATTTTTTTCCAGTACTTGTACCTCCGGCAATGGCATATAAACTCTGCTAATCTGAGTAGTTATTTCTGTCGTTCGTAATTAGAAAGTTTATCATTAGGGGTTGGCATCGCCTGTCCCCATTCGATACACCTGTTCCCATCTGTCAAAACCGATGCTCAGAATTCAGGATGTGTCTTTGAGACGGAAGAAATTATGATGTCTAATTGGAGCCGTCATTATAATGAACTGAAAGGTTTCTCTACTAGCTATAGCTTGATTTAAATGACTCATTTGCTGCCAGTAAAATTATATACGCTCATTACCAAAATTATGTATATGTGATAACAAACCTGCTGCCAATTATGAATAGACCAGTTCGCGGTTAATCCGATGCCAAATAACTTCTGACATATTCACTTTCTGAAAACTTAAGATACCAGGTAAAAGGTTAACTGATCAAAATTTGAGGGATGTAGCTGTGTAGCGGAAAGCGTGAAATCGTGTTTTGATTTTTCCATACATTTGTCTGTAACGAGGCCGCGAGAAAATTTACAGACAAACGTATGGAAAACTGAAAACACGATTGCACGCTTCCCAGCACAGCTACATCCCTCACATTTTGATCAGTTAACCTTTTACCTGGTATCTTAAGTTTGCAGACAGTGAATATTTCAGAAATTCGATTTTACGAAAATTATTTGACATCGGATTTCCATAGAAACACTGTATTTCGCGCCACGTTTGCACCCCTTTCAAAATGTCGGAATTAACCGCTAACCGGTCTAATTTTAACACAGGATGAATATGAAGATATGTTTGAATAAGAATAGTACATCATGTTTCATTGAACAATTCAACAACATTTTCCAGTATAGCCAGCTCTTTTTTTAGGATTCATAATTCAAGACGGAATGTAGCCAGTTAAGGTTTACATGCGTGGGCATGGCAACTGCATCTTGAAAGCATCTCTGGATTTGCGTGCCAAAAGCAGAGGCGACATCGATTTGAATTTCTTGTCGAATTTCGGCGGCGAGTGAGGTCACATCGATGAAAAGCGCCTCGAAGCTGCATACCTTGTATATATTTGTGCACAGGCAGCCCAAGCTCAAAGTTTGAATTTATTTGACAGTTGAACTACGAAGGTTCAAACTTTCAGAATATCTGGTATTTTATCACACTAAATGGCAAATGAATAACACAATAAACTTGCTTTGATGAAGATTAAGTTGTTGTGTCTTGAATTTGGGGGTTTGTAGGCCGATTTAACGAGTTTCTAGGAAACCTAGATTCACTCTACTTAAAGAGAGAAAAGGCCGCAAGCGGATGGCGATGGCGTGTCACATACCTGTCATCTCCACGGCAAAATTGACCCTTAAATCCACTCAATCGACGTGATACTTCCGGATCCCGTAGACAGCCGCACTAATTGGATGGGAAAGCTCCAAAACGAGGCATCCTTTCGGTTGGACTTCCAGTGTCTCATCAAAGTGTGAAGAGGTGTTTGGAACGGCGAAATGCGAGGTGACAAAAATCATTTCTCGGTATTCGTTGAATGTTTGGTCATGAAACTTGGAGGATAGGTAGCAAGGTGATCTGTCTACGGGATCCGGAAGTATCACGTCGATTGAGTGGATTTAAGGGTCATTTTTGCCGTGGAGATGACAGGTTTGGGACACGCCATCGCCATCCGCTTGCCGGCCTTTTCTCTCTTTTGGTAGAGTGAATCCAGGTTTCCTAGAAACTCGTTAAATCGGCCCCCAAACCCCCAAATTCAAGACACAACAACTTAATCTTCATCAAAGCAAGTTTATTGTGTTATTCATTTGCCATTTAGTGCGATACTGAATACCAGATATTCTGGATGTTTGAACCTTCGTAGTTCAACTGTCAAATAAATTCAAACTTTGAGCTTGGGCTGCCTGTGATTTGTGACACGCGGCCAACCGTCAAAACCTCGAGGCCTAATAAACTGCTTTAGAAGTCCCCAAATCACAACAAAACCACTCACACAACTTCATTAAGTATCAATCTTTTATTATTGAAGATTTATTTCGTAGGAATCAGAGATCGCTTATGAAACATACCACAGGTAACCCAAAAAGCGGGAAATATATGTCGAGTCTGGGCTGCCTGTGGTTGGAATGGAAAAAATCCCACATATTATCACAAATCATTTAGTGAAGTGGCCACCTAAAGTTTTCGAGAACACATTTTCATTCCCTAAGAAATTCTGACATCTGAACTCCGAAAGAATAAACCTTTAGCAAATGGAGGTCACCTAAAAGAATTGCCTAAAGGAAAAAAGAACCCCTAAAAAAATCGTACCTCCACAAAACTTTGCAACATGAAGTTACTTGGGCTAGAAAATTCTTGTTTATGTTCTAGACTACTAACAAATTCGTAGGCCGGGAATATTTTACCATAGTATTTTCGGTTGACGCGATTTCCACTTAGAAAATCCGAACAGCTAATAGCTTTCTAGAATACGCCAAAAGACATAGTAGGCGCCGGCTTAAAATGGCTAGAGGAGCTGCATACAACTGGTTTCAAACGAATTTCAAAATGTACTCGTTGGGTGCCCTTGATGGAATTTAGTGGTGATGAGAACTTTCTGGAGGTATTTTGTAAATCGACGCCGATCTCTGAATTTTGCGTAGGTAGTAAACATTATGTCGGTCCTGCCGAGAAGTTGATATTTACTGAGGTATTGTCACAAGATATAACGGCAGTGACATAGAGAGGTTTTTAAGGGACCGTTCATCATTTATCGGATGGGGGGATGGGTGATAAATTAGCATACCATCCTATTTTTAGGTACCCCCTTATATTTAGTAAAACTGCAACCTTTAAGGACCCCCCTACTCTATCCCTCTACCCTACTCTACTCTACCCTTGAAAACTGATTTAAATATTCAGGGCCCCCATCACTCATCCACCCCCCCCCCCCCTCCCCCCCCCGATAAATAATGAACGGTCCCTAAGTGAGGTCGACTAAAAAGTACGGCATCATGACAGTTACCATGACAACACCGTACCGTATCATGATTGTCTAGCATAAAAATATATATAGTGGAATCCCGTTATAACGAACTAAGTCCCTGATATAATGAACATGTTTTTTCAGCCCGGCAAAAACATGGGCTGGAAAAGAGTTATTACCGGCAGTCGTTTATAACGAATACTCTATATAACAAACCTATTTTCCGGTCCCTTGGCACTTCGTTATAACGGGGTTCCATTGTATGTCCATTTGAGCGTCGAGCATAAACATTATGCTGCTACTTTGGATGGCTAGGTTTTTTCAAATCTTTTCCTTTTAAAGCCCTTTTGACAAAACATTTATTTTCTGTGTTAGATAAGATAAAAGTGGGTCAGCTGATCTGGCACCAGATTGCGGTCAGCGGTCTACTGCCAGAAATATCACAGGAAGAGAGAAGTCGGGAACCTTATAATTACGGTTATATTTTTACGAAGCCAGGAACCGTGTGGAATACATGCAGATAAACTCAGTGAGTGGTTGACGTTGAACGGGAAATGTCGATCCAAATAATGCCCACTCTCGATATATGCTTCACTTGTCACGCACAAAGGTTTCAATACGAGGCTCAGGGGTATAATGCTCAGTGATTCGTGAAAAGAGAAAACAATAAATTTAATTGTGACCCCGGAGTCTTATAATGAATCCTTGTGCGTGACAAGTGAAGCATATCTCGAAAGTAGGCCATTACGTTGCTGTCAATACAGTGCATTTTACGCTGTTATTTTGGTTAATTTGGTTATTTCGTCGAGTACCAAATTGAAATAACTCGTTTATGTGCTTGCGTGCATCCACGAGTTAAAAAGAAATGAGTTTGTAAATTAAGTTAATCCAATTAGCAAATAAACCTCGTTACAAGAAAGACCATATTGGAATCAGTAAGAATGCCATGTTTGAACACGATAGAAAATAGCCGAAACTTTCAAAATTCGCAAAATAAGAGGCGTTTGTATAGATTGGAGGGACAAATGTCTCTTATTTCTTCGGATTTTGAAAGCTCACCCCGGCCCATGGTAAATATCCAATGAAACATCCCCAAACTTGGTGAACTTACTAATTTCGATGTGTTGATTAATTTTACAAACTCGGTCCTGAGCGTTTTGTTATTACGTAGTGGCCAATGGCCAACCTCTTCAGACCAACTTCTCGGTCAGATCCAAGATGGCGGCTACTCCGAGAGAAGAATCTCCAGAAATCCTGGATATTTTAATCACGTGATGTGGGCATCCAATATGGCGGCCAAGCTAAAAATATAAATGTTTAACACGTGCCTACAAACCATAGGTATCCCAATCCGGAGTGAGCGAGATGCGATTTATAACGGTATTTCCATACGGCGTCTACTAAATGGCTCGAAATGGAGTTTACTTGGATAAAGAAACAATGAAATGGTGTCACAATGCTGCCAGGATGTATCTAAGCTAGAAGAGAATCCTAAAAAATCCGTCCATTTTCCGTTAGCGTTGAACCGAAGCGATCGATAGCACATGCTCAGGTTAAACGGCTTCATACACTTCATCTATTGCTCTACCTACACAACGTGTTTTAAGGTTATTTAAAATCGTTTTTTTGATAAAATTTGAGAAACTATATACGAATCATCATCTCAGCCCGTTTGGCCATTGGCATTGTTAGAACAACCTTTGCGTCATAACCGAAGAGCCAATCCGAATACGTCATAGTTCGGCCTTTACCAGGGTGTTCTCTCGGAGTACGTAGCCATCTTGGATCTGACCGAGAAGACCCTGGTCACGAGGTTGGCCAATGGCAAAACGGTTCTATCTTCACATTATCACTTTATCAGAGGAGCAGGCATGTCAAACCCCCCTCCCGCCCTTGGTAAAACCAAGCCTATCAAATCCCCAACCGATGCTCCCCTCGGGATTAACATTGATAGGTGCATCTGACCACCAGTTATCAGTAGTTACCGGTATTCACCGAGTAAATCTTTATCGTTGAAAACAATGCGAATCGTGTGGTTTGGATTTTAGTTTGCCACACGCCCGGTGTATGTATGCACGACAGAGCTGAATTACTAGGGCGCATGCGCAGGCTGATACGTAAATGTTACAGGAAACACTATCTATTGGCGGTATATATTTTGTGTTTGAAAGTAATTTTATACCAGTGGCCAAAACTGAAACTACATTGTCCAAACATATGTTGTTTCTCAGTTTCTGGAGGAAATGGTCTGAGTATGTGAATCTTATCCTCCAGCAAAACTCTTATTCTTCGTAGAAAACGTGAAGGTTCGCAAGGGATTGTGGTTAAACATGAAGGTACTCACTAAAGTTTGAAATTTCCGCCATTTTTGTATACGCTGCAGTCGTCCCTAGTCTACGCGCGTCATGTTATTCAGTAAATGGGTATGGGTACGAGATTCTTGTTCAGCGCTGTCCGTATACACCAATTTAGTTTGATTGCGGTGCTTTTCCCCAAGAAACTAAATAAGAGGTTAGTATAGTGGTCCTGTTATTGGCACAGCTCACAAGGTCTATGTATTTGTCATTAAGATAAGCTATGAGAATGTTATTGCGGTCTAAGCTTCATTTCAGTGAATTTCAGTGAAAGGGTATTTGATCTAAAGTACCACCAGTTAATGCCTTGAACACTGAGTGTATTCCCCAGATACTGGCCATTAAGGTTGGCTTTGTGACATGTTTTATACCACCAAGCACCAGTGTACTGAACAGCACAGTTACCAAACATCAGGATCATTATCTCTGTCTTTAGTAGTGAACGTCATGTTATTATGATAAGTAAGAGGGTTCCCAGCAGAACCTGAATACGAACTCACACTCAGTCTGTACTTGGACCCTTCATCACCAACACTAAAACTACCATATTTGGCATACGCTTTAACTCCTCTCCAGTCCTCTAGCTCCACACGTAAAGTCGAGGCTGTTCTAGCCGTCAGTCGGCTGATATAGTCATTACCCAACCAGAACTCGCCATTCAGGTTTCCAAAACCTGTTTTGTACTGGTTCCAGGTGCGGTAGAAGTTGACAGATCCATCTTGTCTTCTCTGGAAGACTGTCCACACCCCTCCGTCTGTTATCATGTCACAGTAGACTTGGAAGGCACCTCGACCATCAGGGTTCACTGTGTACACGCCGTTTCTCCGTTGTCCTGACTGGTACACCTGAGAACAATCTCCTGTATATATGATAAATTGTGAATGGAACTATTTTGTGGTAAGCAATTTGAGACGACGCGTCGGTCTGCAGTTAGCTATTGAGGAACTTTAAAGGAGAACTGAAGCCTAAAATCAACTTTAGCTCAATGAGTAGATCTAAACATGAAAAGACTCATACCAACATTTATTTTACTGTGTTTTGCGTCAAAGGAAAGAAAATCTGCAAATCGTCCTCCCTACTGCCGTTGAGTTCAGACGGCTCAATTCCTGTAATCTGTGACGTACTATACGGGGAATAAATTAGTTTTGTTATGTTGTTTTCGACTTTGAATAGATGGACTAACGATTCATAATTGCGCACTATTGTGCTTTCTTTGTGCTTAATGTGTGGTTGTTTTTCTTTGGTATGCATGACGTACGATACGGGGGGAAAAGCACTGAATTGAGCCGCCACACAAACTAGCTTTATCAGCGGAGAATTGGTTATTTTTCGACCTTCAAAACGTATTTCATCTTTTCAGACGTGTTTCATCTTTTCAGACGTGTCATAACACAAAGAAATAAAATAGCAGAAGTTATATCTCTTGAATACAAGTTTGTATAGTCGTCGGATTGATTTAGGGTTCAGTCCTCCTTTAAGCAACCACGACGGCAACGTCTAGAACGACGGCATAAAACAATAGCCTTAATTACAAAATACAATAACTGCACGTGAAAATGCAAGCAGTCACGTCGCCTACATTTCAACCGTTGTCTGCATAAACGAAAACCCCAAATTTTACGTTGTAAAGAGAACGCGAACGTAATAAAGGTAATCGATCCGTTTTTCATTCGGCGTGAACTATTCCCGGCTCTATGGACTTGATCTAATCTCATATGTTATCATTGGGGTTCAGTCCAATATTTTCTGATTGGTTCTGTAGGCAGATTCAATTGTTTTGTCCAAATTAATTTAGGCAATAGCTGTTATTACGGCTGAGCCAAATACCATGAAACGATCAGCGGTTTCACCCATCTTACAGGTCATCGACTCGTTTGAGGCTGTTTCAGCTGTGAGCTTGTTTGAGTGAAATTTTCTTTGAAATATCCTCGTTTTACTCTGCTTTATCATTCCTGTCACTTCATTCGATGCACTAGTAGCGACTGTAAGACGCTGAGTGGCCTAAAGATGGACTAACCGATTTGATAAGGCTGAATGCGAAGAGGAGTTGGCGTGTGAGTTGTTGACTTTACGGACCCAAGAAGCTTCTGAAGGCAAGGCTTGTAAAACCATTCCGTCAAATCACTCCAGTGGCCAAAGATGGACACCACTTAACATTTATTCTTGCTTTTCTTTAGAAAATAATCGTTTGGGGCATCATCATCTCTGTACCATTTTCAAATAGTTGACCCGAAACCCTCGTTTTCATGAGGGCTGATGGGTGAAACCGCTGTCCATTTGGCTCAGCCGTAATAACAGCTATTTTGAAAGAAATTACATACTAGGAATTTGGACTCAATTAAGGCGAAGGTGAAAGAGGTAATTAACAGAACTTTATTTAAGTTTGTTATTAGAATAATAAATGTAAATAAGTAATGTCTCATTATATTTCTGCTTTCATTATAAACCTATCAGTATCTATGTGCCTGATGTATTCAACTTAAAACATCTGAACATGTATTTCTCCTTTCTGAACTATTTCTTTTCTTACCTGTACAGTTTTTAGCGACACTGCAGTTCGTGATCTCCTCTGCAAAACCACTGCACTTATTTTCATCATGCTGTTGGGTCAGCGTGGTACAGTTGCGCATGCGTGTCTTGGTGCCCTGTCCACACGTCACGTTACAGGGGGTCCACTCACTCCACTCTAACCACTTGTTAGACGACTCGGTATCTGTCGGCACGTAATGTTGAGAGACGAAGTTGTCAAAGGAAAGCATTGTCATAAGCAATATGTTCAATGTAAATTCGTTTCAAAACGATACATTTGCAGTTTTCCCTTCTCAGGTATTTCTTTTCTTACCAGTGCAGTTTTTAGCGAAAATGCAGTTCTTTATTTCCTCTGTTAATCCACTGCACTTATTCCCATCATGCTGTTGGTTCAGTGTCGTACAGTTGCGCATGCGTGTCTTGGTACCCTGTCCACACGTCACGTTACAGGAAGTCCACTCACTCCACTCTAACCACTTGTGAAATGGCTCGGTTTCTTGGATTATTAAAAATACATTTCAGTGGAGCTAGCAGGGACTGTTGCACTCGACAGACCGTATAGAGATGAATATGTCAATCTAAAGTGTATCCTTTTTTTTCCGCCTGAACTATTTCTTTTCTTACCTGTACAGTTTTTAGCGAGACTGCAGTTCTTTATCTCCTCTGCTAAACCTATGCACTTATTCCCGTCATGCTGTTGGGTCAGTGTAGTACAGTTGCGCATGCGTATCTTGGTGTCCTGTCCACACGTCACGTTACAGGGGGTCCACTCACTCCACTCTGACCACTTGTGAGACGGCTCGATATCTGAAATTAAACCAGAAACAAATTACATTAGGCCCCTGTTGATTACAGCACTGAGATGTATTTGTTAAAATGAGGAAAGCTTCACCATTAACAGCTGGAATAATGTGGACGATAAATGTTCTCCTTAATTTATTTGTTGATAATAACGAATCGTTGGTCAGGAGCTCCTCTTCGCTAACCCCTCAGTGTGTTTCCCAATAATCTGCACTGGTATTGTATGCCACCGCCGAGAAAACTTTAGCGACGGATTTGATAAAGGAGTAATTATGTGTCATATTTATTAACACTGTATATTAATCGTACCGTATGTATTGTAAACAACTAGACAAAATAGAATAGTTTGTATGTGTATTTATTATACGACTTGGCGTTTTCGAGTGCAAATACGGGCTAAAACGAGTGCAAATATGAGACCGTATTACACGGGTCGCGAACAGGTTTGCACAGGTTTATTCAACACTTAAAAGGTTTTGTAAGCGCGCGAGCCAATCGAAATGGGGCTGTTTGAGTAACAGCCAATCAGCTTTTAGCGCGCGAAAAAAACTTTTCAGTGCGCGCCCGCCGACGTGAGGCTGAGAGATTTCTTCTCTAAAGATTTTCTTCAAACAGAGCAGTAAGGTAAGCGAAAACAAACATGTTTTGTTCGTGTTAGCTGTCGTATAATAAACATACACGAAGAGTTGTGTAATACGGCTGGGAATTTTTACTCGTCAATTTTATTTTTTCTTGCCTTTCAGGCTCGAAAAAATAAAACTGACTCGTAAAAATACCCAGCCGTATTACACAACTTTCCGTGTAATAAGCTCTTTGTATTTGTATCATGTCCTCCGACCTAGTAATTTAATCTCAATTTCATGTAAACTAGCTCCTGGCATTTTTAACTTTCCAGTTATTTCAGGAAGCCAGTACCTTTAAATATGTATTTTTCTTACAATTAATAGTTCGTCACATTTGTAAACTTTGTAGTTGTAGACTGTGTGGAAATGGTACATTTCAACGCTGCAACAGTTCTAACAATTCGTAAATAAAGTTACATTTCTGACCTGTGGAAGATGTTTCCACTTAAATTTCATCAAAAATTTAAGCTGAACTAACATTATCGAATTATTAATTACTTTTAAAAATGTAAAAAGCGAGCAAGAGCGGGTCTCCCAAGTGTTTAAACACTTAAAAGTATTCGACGAATTCCTGGATCGAATTAAAATTTAGGTTGATTTTTGAGGAGGGATTTAAACCGGAGAACCTGGAGAAAAACCCTCGGAGCAAGGGAAAGATACCAACAAACGCAACTCACATACGACACTGTGATCGGGAATCGAACACAGGCTACGGCGCCACCCCAGCTGCATGCACTCTAATGATCATGATTTGAATAAATTTTAAAGCTCGAAGAAGGAAAGATTTGGATTATACGTATTTTGGATTATACGTATAGCCTTTACTGCATGACGACAAACAAACTTCCAAACGCTGTTTTAGAAAGATCTAAAAAGGATTGGAGGTGGAAAATAGCATTAATTTTACAAAACACTAACGATCTCGTACTACTACAAGTGCCTTTAAATAAATGAAGTTAGAATGCAGTTTTGCATTACTACGTGATTGCATTCCTGCAAAAGGCCCATTAACGACAGTAACAACGCCGAGCTGTGACAACGCCGAGCTGTGACAACGCCGAGCTGTGACAACGCCGAGCTCCCAGAAAACACGGAAGAGGAATTATCTCATGACAGCAGAAACTGTGTACGAGGCCTTTTCTGTTCTGACGGAAGGCTGACGCTCGTAACATCAGTTTTATTACTTTTGTCGCTGTTTTTCCCTTGATAAGATCCAGTGATTTACTGATTGAAACTTAATTACGTCTGTGTTCAAGGTTTCGGCTACACGGATATGTCTTCTCCCTTGTAGAGCGAGCATGCAATACTCAGTAGCCAGAATAATAAATCCTAAATGGTCTCTTAGGCCATCCCAATAAAATGTTTCGTTTACCATCGCCTGACTGACCCAATTTATTTTTGGAAAAGCAAAATAAATAAATAAAATGTTTAATACCGACCCAAGTTTTTGGAAAAAGTAAAAAAAAATGGATTGAAGAAAATATTTTTTAAACTACACCTCTTTTCCGAGCTCTCTACGTATTAGTTTCTTGCCTTTCACATGCAAATTGTCAATCCACAGCTAGTAGAGGAAAGAGTAGTCAAGGAATACATGACTCGTGACATTTTTACGCGAGTCCGGCAAGCCGACTTGGTTTCAGATCCGCTAATGCTTTTTTTACCGACCGACCCACCATCACGAGCCGAGGGCGATGGTAAACGAAACTTTTAGTAAATATTTCTGAACAAATCAAAAGGTTTTCTCATACGTTTTGATCCCGCGGGATTACCGCGAGTCAGCATAATAGGAACTGTGAAAGCCGTCCCCAAGAGAACAGTAGCCGTGATAACTGACACCATAACAAGTACACATCGCCTACGGCTCTTCCCTTGAACACCTATCTCGTTGTTGATAACATCTGTAGATTGGGACTCGTTGTCCTGATTGTTTTGTGAAGGTTGTGTATCCTCAGGAGGAGTCGTACCAGCCATTGTACACTAAAATTATGGTATAACAATGATAATATTTATAGTTAGAGGGACGATAGCTAGGTTATCAAAGGGAGAATTATGAAATAAATTAGGGAAAAATCCGATAAAGTGGAAAGGACAAAAACCAAATCAATCAAACTGCAGGGAACCATCAGTGTGTCTCTGAAGTCAGTTTCAGTAAGTCGTTTGCGAATTTTTAAGTTGCGGTTAGAATCGGAAATTCAGAGACTATAGCCCGGTTTGCACGACAAGCATTTTGGGCACGGAACTCCTAACTTGGACACGGCACTCCTAACTTGGGCACGGCACTCCTAACATGGGCACGGCACTCCTATCTTAGACACGGCACTCCTACTTTTGACACGGCACTCCTAACTTGGACACGACACTCCTACCTTGGACACGGCACTCCTAATTGGGACACGACACTCCTAACTTGTATACACGGCACTCCTAACTTGGACACGACACTCCTACCTTGGACACGACACTGCTAACTTGGACACGACACTCCTAACTTGGACACGATACTCCTAACTGGGACACGACACTCCTACCTTGGACACGACACTCCTACCTTGGACACGACACTCCTAACTTGGACACGGCACTCCTAACTTAGATACGGCACTCCTAACTTGGACACGGCACTCCAAACAGGCGGCCGATACTACCTTTTCACAAGCTATACAAGCTATTTTAATACGGGCACGCGTACCCAGAACATTTCCAATGACACGGACAAAAATAATGTTTGTCGTGCCGATAATGTTTGGCACGCGGACCTAAAATGATTTCCGTGTAAATCGGGCTTAAGTATGGAGAGATGAAGCAAATCTCCTGAACTTCCATCAGCCTGCATCTGGTATCTGATATCTAAATATGTTCGACTTGAACCATGTTGACTTGATCCCATAATATTGCGAAAAGCAGAAAAAAAGTGACGATGTTCAGTTCGTCTGGAACTGACAAACAGAACGATGGAACGGCAACATTCATGAAATCTGGTTGAAAGTAGAAAATTCTGCCTTTGAAGAAACCATTCCATGCTTACCAAATGAAATAGACCACCTTGGGATTGTTAGTAAAGGTTACTGCAGAGCAAATCCAAAACCCAGCTATTTGACAATGAGTGTATTATGCTAAGTGTTTCTGTCAGTTCTTACAGTTAAGGGCAACCGAAAAACTATGCAAGTAATGGCATATTTTATTGATTTTGGATACAGAAGTCAGAAAAAACTAATCAAACCTTGGCATAATTGTTCAAGGGTTATAGCATATTGGATTATAAGTTTATTGGTAGAGATTAAATAAACTGTGAATTTCATAAGACAAAAACTCCATGGTTATGAAACAGGCAGCTCACTAAGGGACCGTTCATTTTTTTATCGGGGGTGGGGGGGGGGGGGGGGGGGGGGTGGGTGGGGGTGGTGAATTTGATGGGGGTAATCCATAAAAGAGCGGCTCTTAAATCGGGGGTTAGCTAAAATATGAGCTCTGATAAGGGGTTTCAACTCGAAAAATAATAGTTTCAAACATACTGTAAGATCTACTTGTAACGTGGGGAGGGGGTGTCAGGAAAAAATCAGAGATTTTCAAGGGGTCATCGGCGAAAAATTATTCAAACGGGAGGGGGGTCTTGCAACATTTGGGGAACAAAGCCTTCAAATCCACCGCTCCCTCTCCTTCCCGATAAAAAATGAATGGTTCCTAATGACGTTTTTTTACAACTCCTCCAAATATATTCAACGTTTGTTGACTTGATCAGATACGGCCAATGCTTTTCTCCTCTGAGCACACATCCACTAGGTATGAAGTTTGCCGCAGGAGTCCATGGTATTGCCGAGCAGTCTGAGCAGTTCAGAATTGTACTATTAAACAGGAATGTTTTCTCTGTTTACTTCGTATTCAATAATCTATAAAACGTTGAATTTCTTGAACAACAACCTAAACCACAGGCAGCCCAATATATGGGTTTGTGCATGAAAATAGAAGATATGTATGGGGTTTTATAAATCCTTTCAAATTGCCGTACAATGTACAAATAAACACACATTTTTGCTAAGAAGAGTGGTGAGCCGAGGTGGATGAAAAACTCCCCAAAACAGCCTAAAATGGTTCCAAACCACAAAGGAAACAACATGGAAGCAAAAAGGTATGTTTATTTGTACATTGTACGGCAATTTGAAAGGATTTATAAAACCCCATACATATCTTCTATTTTCATGCACAAACCCATAGATTGCAACGCTGCAACAGTTCTAACAATTCGTAAATAAAGTTATATTTCTGACCTGTGGAAGATGTTTCGACTTAAATGTTATCGAAAATTTAATCTGAACTAACATTATTGAATTATTAATTACTTTAAAAAAATATAAAAAGCAAGCAAATAAAAATTAAATAACTAGTTTGTTTGCGTCGTGATACAGAGAGCGGGTCTCCCAAGTGTTTAAACACTTAATGGCGGTATACCAACAAACTCAACTCGCATATGGCGCCGCGATCGGGAATCGAACCCAGACTACAGCGCCACTCCAGCTCCATACACTCTAATTGTTGACATTCTGTGAACATGATTTGAATAAATTTTAAAGCTCGAAGAAGGAAATATTTGGATCATACGTATTTTGGATTATACGTATAGCCTTTACTGGACGACAAACAAACTTCCAAACGCTGTTTTAGAAAGATCTACAATGGATTGGAGGTGGAAAATAGCATTAATTTTACAAACAGGTTTTTGCTAATAACACTAACGATCTCGTACTACTACAAGTGCCTTTAAATAAATGAAGTTAGAATTCAGTTTTGCCATCCAGTACAACCACGTGATTGCATTCCTGCAAAAGGCCCATTAACAACAGTGACAACGCCGAGCTGTGACAACGCCGAGCTGTGACAACGCCGAGCTGTGACAACGCCGAGCTGTGACAACGCCGAGCTCCCAGAAAACACGGAAGCTTAAGAGGAATTATCTCATGACAGCAGAAACTGTGTACCAGGCCTTTTCTGTTCTGACGGAAGGCTGACGCTCGTAACATCAGTTTTATTACTTTTGTCGCTGTTTTTTCCGTTGATAAAATCCAGTGATTTACTGATTGAAACTTAATTACGTCTGTGTTCAAGGTTTCGGCTACACGAATATGTCTTCTCCCTTGTAGAGCGAGCATGCAATACTCACTAGTCAGAATAATAAATCCTAAATGGTCTCTTAGGCCATCCCAATAAAATGTTTCGTTTACCATCGCCCGACCGACCCAATTTATTTTTGTAAAAGCAAAAAAAAAAAAATGAAAGGTTTAAGACCGACCTAAGTTTTTGGAAAAAGTAAAAAATAAAAAGATTGAAGAAACTACACCTCTTTTCCGAGCTCTCTACGGATTAGTTTCTTGCCTTTCACATGCAAATTGTCAATCCACAGCTAGTAGACTAGAGTAGTTGAGGAATACATGACTCGTGACATTTTTACTCGAGTCCGGCAAGCCGACTTGGTTTCAGATCCGCTAATGCTTTTTTTAACGGCCGACCCACCATCACGAGCTGAGGGCGATGGTAAACGAAACTTTTAGTAAATATTTCTGAACAAATCAAAGGGTTTTCTAAAACATTTTGATCCCGCGGGATTACCGCGAGTCAGCATAATAGGAACTGTGAAAGCCGTCCCCAAGAGAACAGTAGCCATGATAACTGACACCATAACAAGTACACATCGCCTACGGCTCTTCCCTTGAACACCTATCTCGTTGTTGATAACATCTGTAGATTGGGACTCGTTGTGCTGATTGTTTTGTGAAGGTTGTGTATCCTCAGGAGGAGTCGTACCGGCCATTGTACACTAAAATTATGGTATAACAATGATAATATTTATAGTTAGAGGGACGATAGGTTATCAAAGGGAGAATTATGAAATAAATTAGGGAAAAATCCGATAAAGTGGAAAGGACAAAAAACAAATCAAACAAACTGCAGGGAACCATCAGTGTGTCTCTCAAGTCAGTTTCAGTAAGTCGTTTGCGAATTTTTAAGTCGCGGTTAGAATCGGAAATTCAGAGACTATAGCCCGGTTTGCACGACAAGCATTTTGGGCACGGAACTCCTACCTTGGACACGGAACTCCTAACTTGGGCACGGCACTCCTAACTTGGACACGACACTCCTAACTCAGTGGGCACGGCACTCCTAACTTGGACACGGCACTCCTAACTTGGGCACGGCACTCCTAACTTGGACATGACACTCCTAACTCAGTGGGCACGGCACTCCTAACTTGGACACGGCACTCCTAACTTGGGCACGGCACTCCTAACTTGGACACGACACTCCTAACTTGGGCACGGCACTCCTAACTTGGGCACGGCACTCCTAACTTGGACACGGCACTCCTAACTTGGGCACGGCACTCCTAACTTGGACACGGCACTCCTAACTTGGACACGGCACTCCTAACTTGGACACGGCACTCCTAACTTGGACACAACACTCCTAACAGGCGGGCCGAGACTCCTTTTTCACAAGCTACAATTGTAGGTATCAGAACCCCTAGATTTTCGAGCTCGCGTACCCAGAACATTTCCAATGACACGGACTAAAATAATGTGTGTCGTGCCGATAATGTTTGGCACGCGGACTTAAATGATTTCCGTGTAAATCGGGCTTACGTATGGAGAGATGAAGCAAATCTCCTGAACTTCCATCAGCCTGCATCTGGTATCTGATATCGAAATATGTTCGACTTGAACCATGTTGACTTGATCCCATAATATTGCGAAAAGCAGAAAAAAAGTGACGATGTTCAGTTGGTCTGGAACTGACAAATAGAACGATGGAACGGTAACATTCACGAAATCTGGTTGAAAGTAGAAAATTCTGCCTTTGAAGAAACCATTCCATGCTTACCAAATAAAATAGACCACCTTGGGTTTGTTAGTAAAGGTTACTGCAGAGCAAATCCCAAACCCAGCTATTTGACAATGAGTGTATTATGCTATAAGTGTTTCTGTCAGTTCTTACAGTTAAGGCAATCGAAAAAGTATGCAAGTAATGGCATATTTGATTGATTTTGGAGACAGAAGTCAGAACTAATCAAACCTTGGCATAATTGTTCAAGGGTCATAGCATATTGGATTATAAGTTTTTTGGTAGGGATTAAATAAACTGTGAATTTCATAAGAAAAATTCCTTGGCTATGGAACAGGCAGCTCACTAATGAGATGTTTTACAACCCCTCTAAATTCATTCAACGTTTGTGGCCTTGATCAGTACCGCCAATGCCTTTCCCCTATGAGTTCAATATGTCTTTTTATATTACACACATCCACCCGATAATAATTATAATTTTAGAAATGCCTAAACATTTTATGAAAAATTCTATAGCAAACAGAGGCTCCATAGTTTGGAATGCTCTAACAGCGCACTTATCTGTACAGTGTATCCCTGATTTTAACGAGCATTTTAGATATTATTAGCTATGTCAGTAATTACATGTAGATTTTATAGGAAAATCACGTGCCTGACGAGGTAATTCCACGAGAAATTCCACGTTAAATTGTAATTCCACGTTAAATTGCACGAGAAATCCGATATTTTGCTAATTTATAAATAGCGCGCGTAGTCTACAGTGGCGATTCCACTCTGAATCACCACTCCGTCTCAGCCAATCAGCGTCTGATTTCGCAAATGCACCGTGCGATTCAGCTTTAATTGGCTATGCGATTCTATATCATATCATATGATATACCGGCCGTACCCGTGTTTCAAGTAGATTTTTAGATTTTTAGAGTCTGCATGGTCGTGAGACCTTGTTGTACCTTCCGTATTCATACTATATCGAGGTTTGAAATATTTGTTAGCGAACAGGATTTTTTTGTTTTTCTCTGAATTTATTTACTGTCTGTCTGTCTGTCACTTCTGATTTGAATCACGTGTAACCATTTTAACAACTAACACTTGCAACGGTGTTAGGGGGAGAAGCTTATTACAATGAATCCTAGATGTGCCAGTCTCGACACGTGCAAGTGCATGCGTTTTTGATAATAGTTTCCCGCCCAAACTGAAAGGTGAAACAAACTTAAGGCATGCAGTCACCCTTGTTTCTAATTTTAGATACGTCTGTGAACCCTTTCCACAAAAAGCAACAAAACTACTTTAAAGCTAAGGCTAAGGGGGCGGCCTTCACCTCCTCGGAACCTGGAATAGTACTGACTATCCGAAACAATAGCCTACCCTGCATGAAACAATACAAACCCTAACCGTAAAACAATGGAATTCTTTGTGAGTGCAGTCCAAATGGGTTCCAATAAAGTGCAAGGTTTTAAGAGTTGAAGGTCTCCTCAGCCTAAGACATTAACGGGTGTAGGTTTTCTTAAGCTTTCTTAGGTTTTCCAATGATTTATTTATACCGTATTTCCTCCATTAAGCGCACACCCTCAATTAACTTAAGGGTCCACCCTCGATAAAGCGTCCCACTTGAACATGAAATTTGAATTAAGCGTCCACCCTCGATTTAGCGCCCACCCTCCCCTCCCCCTCAAAAGAAAATACATACTAAAACAAGACGGCGGTGCATTATACGGTGCTTCTATTTTGTGTTAAAATTGTCTCTTTCCTTTGGTTAAATACATCCTATCACATAGCCAGCAAATGAAACACTCAGCAATACAGACTATAAAAACTTTTTTGTTCTTGTTAAAATGCGGCTAATGACTTCGATTTTATCAGTACCGAGTCCAATTCACGTACCGTCAGTATTTATATTAAGCTCCCACCCACGAATAAGCGCCCACCCTCGATAAAGCGCACCCCTTGAATACGAAATTAAAGACTCAAGAACGGCGTGTTTAGCAAGGAGAATCCAAACATCCTTCACAATAACTGTTCTTTGAGACTGATCCACTTCTTCTGTCGTCGTAGCAGTCAGGCATTTACAGTGTGAATATTTTTGATTGTTGACATTTTACGGTCGGGCAGTCTTCGAACCGTACTAGTACAAACTTGATGTCGTTTCTCACACTTTATCTTTATTGTTGACATTTTATGGTCGGGTAATCTTCCAACCGTACTAGTACAAGTTTGATGTCGTTTCTCACACTTTATCTTTGTGGTATAAAGCTTCTCCTCTGCGAACTTCTTTTCAAGTAGAGCATAGGTACTGATTGACTGAGTGCGAGGTGGGACGAGAAAATATTTGGCTCGAGGTCATGACGCAACCCACCGTACCGAAAAATATGGCGACTTGTATTTTACCCACAATCCTTTGCGCACTAAAATCTTTAAATCAATCCGTTATAAAATCGCTGTAGAGGTTTTATATCTTAACAACAAGCCAGTACAAGTGCTGTTGCCAATACACTGTCATAAAAAACCGGGGGGGATTTCTACGTGCGTGGTTTATTGTGCTAGGTTCGCAAAGGATTGTGGTTAAATGTACAGGCGCCATCTTTCCCGTACGGTGGTTTGACCGACAGCCAAATATCTTACCGTTCGGCCCGACCTAACTCAGTCAACAAGTTGTTTATCACATGCCATGACAAACAAGCAACAAGCAAAATATCGAGCAGGGACGGACGGTTTTACCGGCCCGCTCACGTGACACAGGTACACGATCACGTGACCTTTGTAAATGGTTTTGAAAGGAAAGCGCTCGCTGGGCTGTCCGGGTCACGTGATACTATTTTGAATGTATAATAAATCAATTATTGCATTCGGTTTTTCCATGATATTAAAAAAATAATCGATATCCGGATATGACGTCAGTATCAGCCACAGTCTTCGGCTGATATAAACCCCGACGTAGTTAATTAATAAAATTTGATTATCAAGAACCAATTGATATTAATATTGCATTATTTCGCCAGTAAACACATTGAAATGTGTGGTCTACTGCTTAACTAATAGAGCGGATTTCAATTGAGTGTCGGAAGTGTTTTGGTTTTGCGTTTACTAAGCTCTCCTATTGGCTGAGAAAGTAAACCAACCAATCAGAATCCAAAGTAAAACCAAACGCAAATTGATTTTGGTTTTAGTTTGGTTTGTCATTGGCTCACAGGGAAGCCATTTATGAGTTACTTGTCGTTACTCGCTCCTATGATTGGCTGGCTGTGGGTAATTTGCGTTTGGTTTTACTATACTCAACTGAAAACTGCTCTATCAACTGATATTTATTTAATCAATTAACCAATTGATATTAATTATACCAATCATTAATTCTATCAATTAACTACGTCGGATTGGTGTTGACAGTTTTCGACATGTCGCTCACCCTCATCCAATAACTTGTTTATTATTTTATTCATGATAAGCACGTTCATGTTGCCTGTAGGTATTTCCAGCTAGAATGATTGTGGCCTCACTTTCATTTCGGAATACTTCAGTGAGTAATATCCTCTGAATTTAAGCCACGCGATACCATGAGGATTTTTCACATTGCCAAGATACAGTCCATTAAGGTGGGAAGCGTGACACCTATCGTACCACCAAGCACCTTCAAACGCAACTGCACAATTGGCGCTAGAGATATCATTGTCTCTGTCTGTTGTGGTAAACGCCATGGTATTGTGAGTACCAAGCGAGTCTCCTGCAGAACCTGACTATGAACTCACACTCAGTCTGTAGTTGGATCCTTCATTGCCAACACTAAAACTACTATATTTGGCATACACTTTAGTTTTTCCCCAGTCCTCTAGCTCCACACGTAGAGTCGAGGCCGTCCTAACCGACAGTCGGTGAATGTAGTCATTACCCAACCAGAACTCTCCATTCAGGTTTCCAAAACCTATTTTGTATGGATTCCATGTGCGGTAGAAGTTAACGGATCCATCTTTTCTTCTCTGGAAGACTGTCCACCCCACTCCGTCTGTTATCATGTCACAGTAGACTTGGAAGGCACCTCGACCGTCAGGGTTCACTGTGTACACGCCGTTCCTTCGTACTCCTGACTTGTAGAACTCAGAACAATCTCTGGCTGTATGTAAACAAGGATAATTAGTCATGGTACTATTATAGTTAAACTATATTATTAATATTAGCGATATTTGACTCCCTTGTGGACACCTTTACATACTTATACTGCCACTCCGCTAGTCAGAAGGACCGAAGTGTGTATTACTATATGGATGTCATAGAATTTACCACTATTATCTGTTGTCAGTTTCGGCCTTAGCTTTTGTTAGACAGATCCATTTTTGTTTGAAAGCAATGTTTAAAAAAAATCTACAGCAAAGTGCAAGAAGAACAAAAACAAATCGGTAAGAACATGGGGAGAATGAAATACCTTGCCGTACTTCCAGCTTGGTAGCCGCCTCTGCCCTCGACACTCCAGCACTAGTAGCCGTACACATGTACATTCCAGTGTCTGACACTTGTAGAATGTTGATCGTCAAAGTTCCATCTCTCACTTCAGATCTACCGGCAGGCAAATCTCCTACCAGTCGTCTCCATGAAATAACGGTTGGGGAATCACCTCTAACTCGACAAGTCTTTGAAATGGATCCTCCTGGTCGTGCTAATATCTTATTGGATGGTTTAACGGAGAATACCGGTGTTTGTACCACAACAAGGAATGTTTTACCAAGGGACCATCCAAGAAGATTTTCTGCTTTGCATACATAGGTGCCTGTATCTTGACGTCGAGTTGCGTGAAGTGTTAGCTGTCCATTCTTGACGATGACACGAGCCCGCGGTAACTGACCTGATGCTCTCGACCACGTGACTTTAGGGGCGGGAAATCCAGTCACGTGACATGTTGGTAAAGTAACACTGTTTCCTTTTTTAACATAGATTGGTCCGCTGTCAAGGGACAGACGAGGTCCAACTAGATATGTATGAAAGAACACAGTACCTTGTTTAAAATAGTTAGAACTGTGCAGGAGTCAGTATCTCTCACAGGATCACAGGGAGCAGAATCGGTAACATTTGTTTTGTTGTAGTATTACTGCTGTTCTGTAACTGATGAGCGCCCGCTCTACGAAGCCAGCACGATACCGTCCGTGCCGACAGCGCGCGCGAGGCATGAAGTGATGAGATCGCGCGCAGTACGGCGCTAATACTACAACAAATTATAGCGGAGCTCCCGCGCGGGCCGAAAGCGCGAGCAGAGCACCATACATATCGCATGAGAGTGAAATGTTAGCGACATGTTCTTGCCCGACCGACCGTGCACCAGCGCGCTGAACACGTGAGGTTTTCGAGCTCGATTTTGTATGTCTTTTAACGCCGTCCTGTCCTTTACATTCAATCCTCCGTTTATGGGATTCTGTGATTTTCTAAGTTATCTCAATGATAAGTGTAATTTTTTTTGCCGTAATGCGTAAAACATTCAATTTCCAACTTTAATTTCCGTTACATCTTCGCGTGCACGCATACGCGCCATGTTATTTCTGTTGTATGCCGTCACCTTTTTCGTTACATATGCGCATGGAATTCATCTGCACGTGCATAATTTATTTTCATAATTACGTCTGCACGCACGCATTACATTTTCCGTTACATATGCGCGTGCATCTCAACTGCACATGCACTATTTATTTTCGTATATTAGTTTCCATTACATATATGTGCTTGCGCTTGCATCATTCTGCCGTGCGTCTGTCCAGATGCACAAATGGCTCCAAAACGTGAAGAGAACATCAGTGACGTCACTCGACTGCGTCTCGTGGCGCACTTCTTTGTTCTCTTCACGTTGTGACGTCATATGTGTATCTATTTAACAATTAGCTCCACAGCCCGAATGGGCTATGAGTCATTAGTATAAACCAACTAGTGGACTATTACAAATCCTGCATTCTGATTGGCTACCCTACTCTAGGTCTATTTGTGATAGCCCATGGTAGAGAAAAACCGCTCGTATTTTCACGAATTCATAACATGTTTTCAACTTCAATTGTTTCTATCTATTATTTTCTACTGTCCTACTAGTTAGTTTATACTTAAACAATTAGACCTCCCGCCCTCATGGGCTACGAGTTAAATAGCCCGTTCGGCTGCGCCTCATGGGCTATTGGCTCGTAGCCCATTCGGGCTGCGGGTCTAATTGTTAAATAGCCCATGAGGCGCAGCATAATGGGCTATTTACCTCGTAGCACATGAGGACGAGAGGTCTAATTGTTTTTGTTTAAACTAACTAGTCGGACAGTAGAAAATAATAGAAAGAAACAAATTGAAGTTGAAAACATGTTACCATTTCGTGAAAATGCGCGCGGTTTTTGTCTACCATGGGCTATCACAAATAGACCTATAGTAAGGTAGCCAATCAGAATGCAGGATTTGTAATAGTCCACTAGTTGGTTTATACTAAAAGAGGATAGAGGCACGGCAGAATGGAATCTATTTATTAAATAAGATGTTAAAAGGAATCACCCGGCGTTGATGTAACGCGCGTTACTATTCTGCTCCCTGTGCAGGGATAGCATGGTTGGTATATTGCAGAATAGTTATGTGTGTGGGAACGTTCAAGAACATTGACCGATGCCATGCATTTTCGAATCTTCAAAAAATAAGTAAATATGGAATGATGACAAGATATTGTGTTTGGTGGATCAGAATCAATATTTACAATTGACATATGTGACCGACGAATAACAAAACAAATCGTTGCACTTACGATTGACAACCAGTGTCGCTGTGTTCTGTGCCACACCCAGGATATTAGAAGCCCTGCACTGATACACTCCTGAGTCGTTCATGGTGGTGTTCAGTATCTCCAGCTTACCGTTACCATCCATCACCGACCTGTTCTTGTCCATAGAGCCACTCACTTTACTCCAGCCAATCACAAGTCTAGGATAACCACTAGATGAACAATGCAAGACTGCAGACTGACTTTCGTTGACAATCAACAGGTGAGGAGAAACCACCAGATCAGGGGCTGATACTGATTGGCCAGGCTCTCCTTTTAATCCCAGCATTCCACGAGGCCCTGTGGCACCCTTCTCACCTTGGTCACCTTTAAAGCCAGGTGGTCCCATAATGCCTTGCTTGCCGCCCTTTCCTGGCCTTCCCGTAGTTCCTTGCTGTCCTTCTGGTCCTTGCCTGCCTCTTGGTCCTCTTCTTCCTCTTGATCCTTTTAGGCCTGGTCGTCCTGGTGGCCCGGAGGGTCCTCGGATATGAACGTGTTTTTCCTTTATATTAGAAAGTGATGAGAGAACCTTGCTAATTTTCTCGAGTTTGTCTTCAATAGCCTTATTTGAGTCGGTAGTGTTTGGCAGGTTTCTCCTCGGTCGTCGTTTTGAATCTTTAATCGTCTCTGATTTGACTGGAATATTCGAATCAACTGTTGATTAAGGACATATAAGGATAATATTTCCTCTGCGAATTTCTTTCAAGTATAACACTGTAAATATCCGTCGTAAGAGTTGTTGTAGGCAAGTTATAACTGAAAATAAAATGTTGTCGAAGAAACGTTTTGCATTTTCAAGTAGTAAGTATGCAGCCAAGTCTACACATTAGACATTTTTCAACTAATACGGTACCCAAGAAAAACAGGAATTTTGAAGAAAAGGGGTGAAAGGTATTTGGATAGAGCATGTTGTGTATTTTCGCTAATGATTTTACTATATCAGTTATTAATAATAAGTCAGAGAGGGTTTGAACATTTAATCTGTGACTGCAGAAAAACTCGAGATTGTCTATCCAAGCCCTAGAATGTCGATAGTTTTAGTAGTTTTCTTAGGAGCATGCTTTTTTATTTCACGCAGTCTAAAATCGTGGAGGTCTGGGTTCTAGTAAGCTTGGTTGCTAAATTAGAAGGACTGGTTACAAAGTCATCGGAGATCGATGGCAGATTGCAAATGGCTGCTAGTTCACATTGATTGGTGATTCTTTTGAAAGAATCATATCGGGGGGTCAATAAAACATGTGGTGAACCCTGTCTGCTGCATTTGCGCTGAGAGGGTGATAAGCCGATCGTCTCGGGCCCAAAGTCTGTGTTATCAACAGGTGGAAAGCGTAAAAAGAAGACTTAAATATTGTCGTTTAAGTACCAAATCGCCAGTTTGCTCAGTTGCCCGAACTTTGCTATTAAGTTATATAAGACGTTATTGATACTGACAAGGAAAGCAAGAAACACTGATCTGAGATACCCGGAATTTTGGGTGGGGATGTGCCGCCCGGGTCCCTAAACCCTGACGTTTTTGCAAAACCGTAACTGATATGAACATGGACTGTTGCATTGTGAAAATTGTGAATGTTGCTGTCTCGGAGATGCTGTATGAAAGCATTCTGGATTTTCTGCTCTCGTCGCTCGCCGGCCCATTGGGACACGTGACACCAAAAACCAATCGGACAGAGTGGTAAATATCTAATTGATGCAAGCTAAAAATAAATCGGCGCAGACTATCATGGGTTCATGGGGAGATCGGTTCTCTTAGGCGGATGAACTAATTAACAATAGGCCTTTTCCAGGAAACAATCACGTACTAATATATTACTTCAATGACCAATGAATTCCGCTCGTGGCTTTACTGAATGGCAAACAAACTTCCAAACGCTGTTTCGGAAAGATCGACAATCGATTGGAAGTAGAAAATAGCATTTACAAACAGGTTTTGCTAATAACACTACCGATCTTGTTCAAGACGCCTTTTAATAAAAGAAAATTACACAGGTCAAATATTTTTGCCGTCCAGCACAACGACGTGATTGCATTCCTGCAAAAGGCCCATTAGATAGGGTGGCTCGAGGTGTACAAACCAGAATGTAAAAAACTGGCAAAGGAAGGTCACAACAGATGTAAACCCGATTTTTAATTGAACTTCAGCTGAAAGAGAGTACTAGTAAGCAATAATAAAGACGGAATACCAAGCCTCCCTGGTTATAAGCCCATATCACTAGGGTGACATAAAGTTCCTGGATATAAGCCCCATTCTTCCGGTTGTAACCATGTTTTTCTTCTCTGAGAGCACTTGCTAAGGTGAACTGCGCGCGCTTTCATCAACAACAAATTATAATTATTTTAACGGGCTTCCTGTGTTACTGTCTCGCGCGCAATGACGTTTAATATTTCATCACAATCGCAAGTTCTACTCAGTTGAGTTTTAGTCTAGAGACTTCAAGATGTTGATTTTAATACTCAGCGTGATTTGTGTGACTCTTTATGGCGTCAAACAATATATATTTCCCAGTTTGACCATCACAGAGTGTGTGGTTAAGCTATTGACAAGCATGTCATTGCACAGTGAAGGTAAGCTCGTATTGAGAACAAAATACGCACTGATTCGTTCTGATCGTTCTGAGCTAATGAATCTGAGAACGCCTTTAAATATCTGTCACCTGAACTCGTTTGGTTCAGATGGGAGAACATCTTGACTGATTCCAATTCGCGAACACGTAAAGTCGTGATTTATTCGTCTAATCGCGTCCAAGCAAACTCCAAGTGAATTCAATATGCCCTGTAACTGTGTTGGGCGCAACGCGGCAAAACGTCAAGCGCATGCGCTTTTGATGAGCCCATCGCGCGCGCGTCTCCCCAGTTTCCCGCCGAAACTATAAAATAACAGAGACAATCAGCCCTGTTTCTAGTTTTAAGTTCGTACGCGTATATAGGTGAAATGTTTCGAGAAAAACAAGAAAACTACTTAAAACCTAAGCCTTAGACTTTAACAGGTTGAAGTTTTCTTCATTTGTAATTCACTGTGAGTTTACTAAGTTATAAAATTATTTATTTACTAAAAAAAGTTTAAAACCTCGGAAGCTTGCGATCTGAGGATTAGCCGGGTCCTGGCTTTGATCAGCCCCCATAGTTGTTTCAGGTTTCGTTAGAATTTCAAATATTATTTGTATTTGAACTCCAAAGCCTTCGTTCTTTTCAGTTGGATGAGCGGAGCATAACGTTTTGCCGCGATGTGTGTCTTGGGTGGACTGAAACGTTTTACGGTAGCCTCACGCGCTTCGCCGGCAGCCTCGACCACACAGACTATTCATCCTGTTGAAGTATTTAAAAATGAGGAAACCATACTCATAGTTGGCTCTTCTCAGAAGACATGATCATGGAGTGTGTCGCGGTTTTTGGTGCTTCTCCTGCAATACCGTTCATTTGGAATAGGTTTTAAGCGTTATTTTTGCTCCTTTTTTTTGCAGAGCAAATCAAAGCAATTGGCACTGACAATGTGAAGGTAAAGACAGGATCGTGTCTTCCAGGTAAGACTGAACGACTTCACGCTCGCTAGTCAAATGTCAGAACGCCTCTCTACGTGCTAGCGTATAACAGGGACTCGATAAGGCATGTTAAAGGATCCATGTCATGGTATTGCGCATGTACGATTGGTCAATATTCGATTGGTTAAACGTAACGTTTCCTCACTCAGTACTTGATTGAAATCATACGCAGACATGTACAGTTTTCTCTAACGTCTATACATAGTTTGTTATCTTATTGTTATTTTGCGGGCTGCGAATATAAAGTCCTGTCACCGTGACGTCATACAATCTTTTGTTTCTCTCTCAAAAATGTCATAAAAACATTCGATTCTCACACTGAATATTGAAACATTGCAAGGACCAACGGACGAAGTATAGTACCGGATCACCTTGGAGGGATCTAATATCAGTTCGAAAATGTGTAAACAGTAACAAAGAAGAAAGGCCTGATTATACGGTAATGGGAATGATATATATCAACCAATATTTCGGCTGGTAAGGCCAGGAAGGAAGGAAGGTACCAGAAGATTAAAATCGACACATGCAGAGGAATTTAAACTGTTCCTTTAAGAAGGTTGTGTTGCAAGACACTTGATACGACAATGGGTGCACAGGTGTTTGTTGTGGTACGCATTGGGGTGGACTAGCTTTTAGGTTGAACTCACTCGACTATGAAATATTTCTTTTCAAGGGACTAACTTATTTCTTTCTTTGGATATTGATATATTTATTATTTTTGATATCACTTGCTTATTTATCATCACTGCATTTGCACTGAATATCTATATATCTATATATATAACTTGTAATAAAGATCCAATGTCTTATGCCAACGGATAGTCCAGCTACAAGGATCCAAGGATTCATAGACGGTGCTTTGCAAGGAGTTCAATAAGATTAATAAAAAAGGCAAAGACCGTCAACTTATAACTGTAAAAAATATATTTTGAACGTTTCGGCCATTCAGCCTTCTTCAGCTAAAAAAAATGGAAAATGCGTGGTACAAGCAAATGGTAAAAAGATCTGTATAAATAACACTGTGTGTGTACAATATGTGTAAAAAAGATTACATAATGCTATTGTTTAAAAATTCACTAACTAAAAATGCTGTACAAGGTATTTGAACGTATCTAACTTATTGTATTTAAGGTAAGCTAAAAAATCTGTTAAGAGTTAATCTCATAATTAACATAGCTTGTTTTCTTAGTTTCCCATAGGACAATTGCGTAACTCTTAACAGATTTTTTAGTTTACCTTTAATACAATAAGTTGGGTACGTTCAAATACCTTGTATAGCATTTTTAGTTAGTGAATTTTTAAACAATAGCATTATGTAATCTTTTTTACACATAGTGTTATTTATACAGATCTTTTTACCATTTGCTTGTACCACGCATTTTCCATTTTTTAGCTGAAGAAGGCATTATTGCTGATAATTGCTGAGATGATGCTTTTAAAAATAAATACGACATTTAAAAACTGTTACGTTTAGTACTGGGAAAATTTCGTTTAGTTATTACATCCAAAACCCTTAGTTGGACATTAACAGTACGTATACGTAGCCATTGTCGCATCGGTTTCAGTGCGGGACAGTAACGGGAAATCGTTCCCACAATGCACCCGATATGTTAACACCTCATAATTTTTGCACTTTGCTGTATATATATATATATATATTAACACGCCCACAGGGCCTTCGTCATTTTGTTGAAAAGGCCACTACGGAGTATTTTGATAAATGTAGACTATAATTACATACAATTAACATTAATTAGTAATAATTATTTTTCAGTGAACGATACTGTGAGACGAGCGTATAGACCAGTAAACCATACAACAGTGCTGTGGGACAATATCACAGCACAGTTAGGTGAGTAGAAGCAATTATGTACTAATAAGCAAGTAGTAAAGTCAGGATAGCGGCAATAAAACTACCGCATGCAGCACCCGTGTGGTGGGAGGGGTGATGGGGATCTCATAATATGACAACACAGTTACTAGGTGAGCAGAAGGTTAGGTGGTGGTTGTCAGGGGTGCGCGTTGTGGTTTTAGGGGTTGAAATTGATGCGCCTGTATTTTTAGGCCCTTTCAACACCAAATTCCCCATCCTCCCCCTATGGGATACATCATCTGGGCGGCGTTTAATACCAGTTGGCGTGTTAATATATCTGATAATCACTTGTTTCCTATCTATCCAATTTACTCCCCAGCCACCCCCTGAAGTAAACACCTCAGTACGTGTTGAATTGAAAAACTCAATTTCTATCTCTCAGACTCACCTAAATTCAAGATGTCCAAGTATTTCTCGGATACAAGATTAAGAACATCGTTACACGAATCACAAGTGGCAGTGTACGTTCCTGCAGGCTCTTGTATGAACTTCTCTTTTCATATACAAGCACTAGCAGTTACTGTTCTGGCCATGGTGATACTTGTGGCTGTACTTCTTATGTGGTATGTAACAATAGATGTATATTATTAACATGATTACAATACACACATCATTATATCACGTGGTATTCACACAACCAAGTACATGATAAGCCTGTCTTCTGATAACTAAAGGCTGCTATTGGTCCAAATATTGCCAAAGTTTGCATGAGCATCTCACTGAAACTTGCCTACTAGCCTCATAAATGAGAGTGAAGATAATTAATAAACAATGGTTATTTAAATTGGACGCCATTTATGCAATGGGTCGCTAGGAATGTTTACTGTTTATAAACATAATTATAATGCTAATGTAGCAACCATGATTGAAAAAGGACGTTTCGTGCAAGGAACCAATGGCTCTCTGGTTGGCACATTAATGACAATAGTGAATAGCGGTATTTTACATAGACATCAAACATTTACATTCCCCACCTAATCTTGCCTATCTCGCCATTCGCTACCACTACCATGCAGCCGGCTCCTTATGTCGAAAGATTTTTGTTCCTCGCCAAATCTCGCCTACTCCCGCCCATCCCCACCTAATCTAACGGTGACTTCTGATAATCATATTCATAACATTGCAGACTATAGCACAACGTCGTACCCTAAACAGTTCGTTATTCACCTATAGGTATAGAAGACGACGTAGCAAATTGTCAACTGGCTGTACGACTGAGGTGGGCTTCATTGATGAAAAATATTTTTATTATAATTAACATAATTAATATAATTAATATGGAACCAAATTCTGCAAAAACTGAACTAATCAACAGAATTGTTTTAGCACAAAAAATAGACAAGGATTGTCTGGGATATTGATTTCTTTCGGAAATTGCAGAGCGAATTGTAATGCTAATTTCAGTATCTTTTACGATTCCTAGATCACAGTTCAAAACAACAAAATTCCATGTACAATACTTTGGAATTACCGACCCGCAAAACGACATCGTAAGAGAAACGTTAATAAACACAGGGCATGGTCTGTGCGCAGCAAAGAAAACAAAACCAAACCAACGTCCATATATCGTCAAATCCTCAAAAGAAAAATTAATAAAGCAAAGAATGCGAGGAAACGAAAAGTGCGGAATGTTCATCGCCCACGGAGACGTAGCAACAGGCATAACGGAGAAATAAATACAAAGAGTGATAAAATTCCAGAAAATCTGCAAGTCAAACAAGAGCCTGGCATAACAATAATCCAAACTGGAAATGAAAAAGGTCAGTACACATATTTTCTTGTTTGCTTTGATTTTGAGTAACAATGCGCTAGCCGCGCGGTCAGTATAACCAGCAGTGCTTTATACAATACTGAGTAAAGTCTTCATCAGTTGTATATAAACTTCCTACTAATCTTGTTGTTATTAAATCAGTTGTACCATCTGTTTCAGTGCTCCTCATAGACCGAGAAATTGCAAGAAAGGCTGAAGGCACAATGAAAATACTAGAGGTCAGTATAGATACATTTTTGTAGCCGCAGAGTAGCTGTACTAATACCGTGCTTAATCTTTTCGAACATTTCTTCCCTGTATTAGTGTATACATGGGAACAGATAAATGCCCAATCTGCTAAATAGCACTTGTTTTTATTACAGAAATGGAAGCCACCCACTGGAGCATCGCCGTGTGAAAATGTTCCTCTGCAGAAAAAAGGAGAGAAGGTAACTCAGTTTGCTTAAATAGCAAGCATATAAGCCCACGAGTTCCTAAAGACAGGAATCGCTCGCTAGAGAATGTATGGAAAAAGATGTTGTATAACATTGCTAGTGGGAGAATGAAATGAGCTATGTATTTACGAACTAGCCTGCGCTCACCTGAACTGGCCTCAACTCACCTGCACTGGACTGCACTCACCTGGCGCACTGGACTGCACTCACCTGCACTGGACTGCATTCACCTGCACTAGCCTACACTCACCTGGACTAGCCTACACTCACCTGCACTGGACTGCACTCACCTGCACTAGACTGCACTCACCTGCACTAGTCTACACTCACCTGCACTAGTCTACACTCACCTTCACTAGCCTACACTCATCTTCACTAGCCTACACTCACCTGCACTAGCCTACACTCAACTGCACTTGACTGCACTCACCTGCACTGGACTACACTCACCTGGACTGGACTGCACTCACCTGCAGTAGCCTACACTCACCTGCACTAGCCTACACTCACCTGCACTGGACTGCACTCACCTGCACTAGCCTACACTCACCTGCACTAGCCTACACTCACATGGACTCACCTGCACTGTTCTGCCGACAGTGCAGTCAGTTCGAATATTAAACGAGATTATTAGATACTTTATGTTTGTGCCTTATCGGCAAATACAGTCATTAATTTTGCTGACTGCAGGATCAACACAAAATTTCCGCTTCATGCTGCATTCGGCCTTAGGCCTCATGCCGCAGTGTTCATAATTTTTCGTTCATCGTGCCTGTATTTTCCGATAAAGCACGCAATCAGTCTCTAACCCTTAAATGAAGCATGCTGAGCAGGCAATGAAATCGCGCGTGTCTAAATAATAAAATAGTGACATTCACAGGGAGAAAGAAATGACGGTAAATTCCTAGTTTGGCGTCATACATTAACATATTGTAAATATAAACCTCAATAACTCATATAATTTACCCAACTATCATAAAGTCAAAAAATATTCTACTGTTCACCTAATCAACAGATGTAAAATAAAAAAAATGCTTATTGCTGGTGTGCAGTGACGTCATAGACTCCATGTTGGTACACGTTAATAAAACAATTCTCGCTATGACTTGTTATTTATTGACTCTTTTGGGACTGATTATACACCACCAATAGGCACTTTAAGCTAGAAAATGTGTTCTTAGAAGTAACAACTTAACAACCACTTTTTACTTTCCTACAGAAATATAGATTTGATCCAGAGGAAATGTTCAGAATAAACTCGGAACATTTTGGGATCAAATCGACGTTTGACAGGAGCATGGCCTCATATACGTAAGTATTGCATTTTAATGCAATAAAAAAGCTAGAATATCTGAATTATTTTAAATTATATCCTTCAGTAGTAATGCATTTTAAACATAATATACGAAAGTTAGATATATCAAGCTTAATAGATAACAATTCTTACTGCTGCATATTATGCAGCTCATGATATAATTAGCTCTGCATATAAATTTTTAGATTTTATAATATATTTAAGTATAGTTATAGTAGATTTTAAAATTGTACATAACTCTAGGTTTCTTTTTATCTTATTTTACTCTATCTTTTGTTAAAGTGTCCCCCATTAGCTGAACAGCTAAATACATTGACACTGTAATAAAGTTATTATTATTATTGAATTGTTTGTTCTTGACATGTTTTTTTTTCCTGAAGGATCCCGTTAGATGAGAATGCGCGAGCTTCCGCCTATAAACTACAGAAGCAGGAAGGCAAGAAAAGGCCAGTGAAAACGTAAGCATCCGTAGCAAAGCAAAGCAACTTTACTTAACGTCGGTAACTCGTGACAGTGTGGTAAGACTGATAAACTCGAGGCCGACGTGGGACCTACGATTTTACGTCCTTATCCGAGAAGACGTGAAGGTCTAATCGTTTGCAGTTCGAGAACGAGATTGTTTTACAAAGGCAGCACCTTCTACTCAGTTATCTTCAGACCCTGAATGTTGATCCGGCCAGGGTTTGAACCGATGACCTCCCGCACAGCAGAGCGGAGCTAACCGGGAGGGACTGGAGCTTAACCATTGAGCTAACCGGGAGGGACTGGAGCTTAACCATTGAGCTAACCGGGAGGCTGTGTTGAACTAGGAGGAGATTTTCCCAGCTAAATGTACCAAAATAATGTATCATTTGTGACGTGACAGGGGAACACATCAGATATTTGAAATGATCGTACAAGGGTATCTTATTTTGAGAAACGTTACAATAATCACTCATGCTTATTCTTCTCTCAATATCATAGTAATTAATTTAATTAAATGTTTTTTCCCTGCATGTAACTCGTACACGGGAAATTCAAATTGAGTCCATAACTGACATCTACAGTGTACTATTTATAGGAATCAAACACAGCATCCATAAAGCGGAACATTTGAGAGCAAACATTTTCCAGCCGAAGTAAAACTCAATATCGCGTCACTGTTGCTTATTCTCTAGGAGGTGGGCAACTGATCGATGGAAACATGAAGTGAAAACGAGGGACAAATACACCAGGCACTGACAAGCGAACTTCATTTCTTTATAAGAATTGATTGTATTTATTGTAATCGTTGTTATTGTTATATGTTGAACGAAGATATGTGAATATGTTTAGTTATACTGAGTTTCCTTTTGTATAAGATATTGTCTTTATCTCTATTTCTAAATCAGATTTCCTTATAAAGCAGAACATAGAATTTTGTTTTCTTCTCTGTTCAACAACAAAGTTATTAGACACATTTTTCTGGACACTATTATACAAACTATTTGACTTTTACCACCTGCTCGAATTGTGAAATTAAAGTACATATTTATGTAGCTGTTTTGTTCGTATTGTATGATTTCTATGCGATTTCATTTAGTCATTTTTGCGGTTCGTAGCAGACTCATTGACGATAAATATTAATATACTGAATTATGAATCTTGCAGTCCCGTCGTTAGCGCACTTTCTTGATAGAGTGCGTATATAACGTACTGGGTGTCAATCAAAATGGGATCGTAAACCTCTTTATTAAGACTTGTGAAATTCATTAATAATTCATAAGGGTACTAGCCAATCCCATGTGCTGAATGACACCACGATTGCCTCTGTATACCCCCGTACAAAACTGATTAATAAAACATCAGGTTCTGCATCGAGATACAGACCCCATGGTCCGTTATAGCTCTAGTAGTATTCTGTATCAGGTACAACATACTATCTAAGCCAGCGAGGGAAGTTTCACGACCGACCACCGACTTCCCCTTTCATGACAAAGTACATCTGCTCTCTTATTATGTATACACCACCTATTCCATGTGGGACCTGTTTTTCTGCACGCTACGCTCTGCTCTGTTATTGCATACACATTGTCTCTTCGATGTGGGATACGTTTTTGTGAGAAACTAATGCCCATATAGATCTCCCGCTCATGTTTTATCTACTACATATTTATTGAAGGGGGGCCAAATTGAGAGGAAATGGGTGTGAAACGAGGTTGGAATAAAACAGGATCGAAATGGATTTGTACACCTTGGGCTATTAGATTGTATCAGGAGCCAGGAGCCCATTACCCGGAGCGTCCATCTTCCCCATTGGTTCAGTTCCCAGCACAGGAGTAGATGTGGCTATATTTAGAATTGCATTTCGCGAGAAATAAACAAAGCCAATGTTGTCTTACCCAATCAGATAGCTAACGTCACTTCTCATTATTATTCATATTCATTCTTCTCACTTTCAACGTGGGAATTCGAATTCTAAATACAGCCACATCTACTCCTGTGCTGTAATGGGCTCCTTATTTAGGCTATATCAGTGTCATTGGATCGTATGCTTGTGTCATCGGTGTACATGCTTGGTGTTGAATAGGATAAACAGCCGGGTAAGTCATTTATATAAAGGAGGAAAATGAGGGGCCCGAGGATAGATCATGCGGTACCCCACAATTAATTATTTGATTTTTCTGCATAATTTGGAACTATTAATATATACATATAGCAATGTTATTTTCTATTCGTTAAGCACGATCTAACCAAATTCAATTCAGTTTCTTCTATAACATACCACAACACTGTAGCTTTTATAAAAGGATTTCATGATCCACCATATCAAAGGTTTTTTTAAGTCCAAAAGCACGGATATATTATTTGTTCCTTTATTTAGCCAGAGCATTGTATATTTGAGTAAGACCGTCATAGTTGAGCGGTGAGAAGATCTAAAACCAGATGAAATAAAAAATGCTTTGGAAAAACTAAAAAGACTAATATTTACAATGTTGGGGGATACAGCTAAAAACAACTACTACTTTATATCATCTCTAGAAATTGAGCCTGGCACCTCTAGCAATAAATGACGACTTATGTCTGTGCGTGTATGACATTGGTACTTTGAGGTTGGCAAGTCGCTTAGAGGATGAAAACTTTGTCAGAATATTATTTTTTGTTAGATATGATTTTCTCTACTACGACCACATTCGCCTGGAAACGCACAGGGAGCCAATGCAAGCTGATTAGTATGCGTTCTCCTTCGTCGAACGCAATTACCGAGCACAAATCGTTCAAAAGCACAATTCTAGATAACAATTATTAGTTAAGTCAGAGAGGGTTTGAACATTTAATCTGACTGCAGAAATACTCGAGATTGTCTATCCAAGCACTAGAATGCCGATAATTTTAGTAGTTTTCTTATGAGCATACTTTTTGTTTTCTAAATGAAACCATTTAGATTGTTGTCTGAGAGTTCCATTTTAAGCTTGGACTAGACACCCTGGAAATTAAGCAGTTGGATGTGACCTTCATTGCTTCATCGCGAGTGAGTTTAGTAATCTGGTGGCTTTTCAAGTTCCTGTTATGGCACATAGTGTGATTTAATCCGTCATGTGAAATGCATGCACCGTATGAACAATGTTACACTGATCATTTAATATAAAGGGTACATAAATCAAAGACAATCCAACCTAAAAATATATTGATTTGTACTTCAATTAACAAACAAACAAACATGTGAAGAAGTTAAGGTGAACTTTTGGAAATTACCGATTGTTACAGAGTGTAATACTGCCCAACATACCTTCAGTTGATTCCTCTGCATAGGTCCGCCTGTGCGTGTTTGGGCGGCCTCCAGACGAGGTTCTTATCCAACTGGTTAATTCTGGTTGTGTGTTGGTTAAGAATCAGAAGAATGAGTTAAATTATTCTCACAAACTCACCACAAACTAACAGCATAGCCACTAGTGATATGACAACAGTGGTCCGCAATGAAGAGGAATGAAAAGTCTTGTTAGTCATGTTTTAGACGATGGAATTTAGTGGTGATGAGAACTTTCTGGAGGCATTTTGTAAATCGACGCCGATCTCTGAATTTCGCGTAGGTAGTAAATATTATGTCAGTCCTGTGAGGTATTGACACAAGATATAACGGCAGTGACATAGAGAGGTTTTTAAGGGACCGTTCATCATTTATCGGATGGGGGGATGGGTGATAAATTAGCAAACCATCCTTTTTTTTAGGTAACCCCTTATATTTAGTAAAACTGCAACTTTTAAGGACCCCCTACTCTACCCCTCTACCCTACTCTACTCTTGAAAACTGATTTAAATATTCAGGGCCCCCATTAAGCCAAATAAAAAATTCAGGACCCATCACTCATCCACACCCCGATAAATAATGAACGGTCCCTAAGTGAGGTCGACTAAAAAGTTAAAAAGTACGGCATCATGACAGTTACCATGACAACACAGTATCGTATCATGATTGTCCCGTTATAACGAACTAAGTCCCCGATATAATGAACATGTTTTTTCAGCCCGGCAAAAACATGGGCTGGAAAAGAGTTATCACCGGGAGTCGTTTTTAACGAATCCTCTATATAACAAACCTATTTTCCGGTCCCTTGGCACTTCGTTATAACGGGGTTCCATTGTATGTCCATTTGAGCGTCGAGCATTAACATTGTGCTGCTACTTTGGATGGCTAGGTTTTTTCAAATCTTTTCCTTTTAAAGCCCTTTTGACAAAACATTTATTTTCTGTGTGAGATAAGATAAAAGTGAGTCAGCTGATCTGGCACCAGATGGCGGTCAGCGGTCTACTGCCAGCAATATCGCCGGAAGAGAGAAGTCGGGAACCTTATAATTACGGTTATATTTTTACGAAGCCAGGAACCGTGGGGAATACATGCAGATACACTCAATGAGAGTGGTTGACGTTGAACGGGAAATGTCGATCCAAATAGCCCACTCTCGATATATGCTTCACTTGTCACGCACACGAGGTCTCAACACGAGGCTCAGGGGTATAACGCTCAGTGATTCGTGAAAAGAGAAAAGAATAAATTTAATTGTGACCCCGGAGTCTTATAATGAATCCTTGCATGTGTGTGACACGTGAAGCATATCTCGAAGGTGGGCCATTACGTTACTGTTAATACAGTACATTTTACGCTGTTATTTTGGTAATTTCGCCGAGTACCAAATTGAAATAACTCGAGTTTATGTGCTTGCGTGCATCCACGAGTTAAAAAGAAATGAGTTTGTAAATTAAGTTAATCCAGTTAACAAATAAACCTCGTTACAAGAAAGACCATATTGGAATCAGTAAGAATGCCATGTTTGAACACGATAGAAAATAGCCGAAACTTTCGAAATTCGCAAAATAAGAGACGTTTGTATAGATTGGAGGGACAAGTGTCTCTTATTTCTCCGGATTTTGAAAGCTCACCACATGGTAAATATCCAATGAAACACCCCCCAAACTTGGTGAACTTACTAATTTCGATGTGTTGATTAATTTTACAAACTCGGCCCAGACCGTTTTTTATTACCTTGTGGCCAATGGCCAACCTCGTGACCAGGGTCTTCTCGGTCAGATCCAAGATGGCGGCTACTCCGAGAGAAGACCCTGGTAAAGGCTGAATCACGTGACCAAAAATCCTGGAGATTTTAATCACGTGATGTGGGCATCCAATATGGCGGCCAAGCTAAATATGGAAATGTTCAACTCGTGCCTACAAACCATAGGTATCCCAATCCGGAGTGAGCGAGATGCGATTAACAGTATTTCCATGCGGCCGTAAGATGTAGTGAAAACAGGTCTACTAAATGGCTCGAAATGGAGTTTACTTGGATAAAGAAACAGTGGAAGGGTACCACAATGCTACCAGGATGTATCTAAGCTAGAAGAGAATCCTAAAAAGCCCTTCATTTTCCGTTAGCATTCAAGCGAAGCGATCGATAGCACATGTTCAGGTTAAACGGCTTCTCCTGGCTTTCCCACCGATGAAACCCAGTAATACACTTCATCAGGAATGTGTTGGGTTAGGCCTGGGCCCGAGGCAGAAACACGCGACCGTCTCAGAGCACCTCTGGGATTTAGGTCCTAACAGACTTCCTAACTCCTGAAGAAGGAGTCTGTTAATCAGAAATACACGCTTGGCAATTCAATTCTAATGCAGCCTTAATGTAAAAGTATTTTTCACATATTTTTACTCTAAATATTTTACTCTAAATATTTTAGGTAAATAAAATAAAATGCAAAAAGGGGGGGGGGGGGGGTAGAATGAACATCATTTAACCAATAATGATTACAGTTATATACTAGCTTAAGACATTTTTATACTCAATATTCAAAGAAATTATTTCCATAATATACTTTTCCCCTACATAATTTATTCACATATCATATTTTATCAAATCATATCCATGGCATAATCACGTTAATCAATTTTCATACCACTATTTATATATTTCATAATAACCCACTCTTCAAATTATCACTCAACATTTTTATAATAAGTATGAACTGGTGGTGCTTGCTTACGCAAGCACACTAACATTATCACTCAACATTTTTATAATAAGTATGAATTGGAGGTGCTTGCTTACACAAGCACACTAATGCTTGCTTGTACAAGTACATTAACACCACATACATGTATAATACCTTCTCCCATATAATATAAACTTAGACTTAGTTAACACCTTCACTCATAATAATCCTTCTATTATTCATAATAAAAACTATACTTTTTAACAATTTCACTGATACTAAATAAGTTAGAAAATAAGTAAGAATTTGGTGGTGCTTGCTACAGTACAGAACGTGTTTTAAGGTTATTTGAAATCGTTTTTTTGATAAAATTTGAGAAACTATATACGAATCATCATCTCAGCCCGTTTGGCCATTGGCATTGTTAGAACAACCTTTGCGTCATAACCGAAGAGCCAATCAGAAGACGTCATAGTTCGGCCTTTACCAGGGTCGTCTCTCGGAGTACGCTGTCATCTTGTATCTGACCGAGAAGACCCTGGTCACGAGGTTGGCCAATGGCAAAACGGTTCTATCTTCACATTATCACTTTATCAGAGGAGCAGGCATACCATGTCAAGCCCCCTCCCCTCTCGGGGAAACCAAGCCAAGCTCCCCTCGGGATTAACATTGATAGGTGCATCTGACCACCAGTTATCAGTAGTTACCGGTATTCACCGAGTAAATCTTTATCGTTGAAAACAATGCGAATCGTGTGGTTTGGATTTTAGTTTGCCACACGCCCGGTATACGTCTGCACGACAGAGCTGAACTACTAGGGCGCATGCGCAGGCTGATACGTAAAGTTTACCGGAAACACTATCTATTGGCGGTAAATATATCGTGTTTGAAGGTAATTTTATATATCCCAGTGGCCAAGACTGAAACTACATTGCCCAAAACATAGGGTAAGGTCGCAGCTGCTCGGAACATATTTCTTGATTGGATAACCAAAACAATAGATGTTATTGTTTCCTTCGTTCTATTAATCTTTGTTCTAATGTTTGTCGGTGAAGGTAGTAGCAAATTGGAGCAAATCTTACGAGCGCTGCGAGGCGACCCAAAACATATGTTGTTTCTCAGTTTCTGGAGAAAATGTTGTGAGTATTTGAATCTTATCCCTCCAGCAAAACTCTTATTCTTCGTAGAAAACATGAATTAAGGTACTCACTAAATTTTGAAATTTCCGCCATTTTTGTATACGCTGCAGTCGTCCCTAGTCTACGCGCGTCATGTTATTCAGTAAATAGGGTCTGGGTACGAGATTGTTGTTCAGATCTGTCCGTATGCACCAATTTAGTTTGATTGCGGTGCTTTTCCCAAGAAACTAAATAAGAGGTTAGTATAATGGTCCTGTTATTGGCACAGCTCACAAGGTCTATGTATTTGTCATTAAGATAAGCTGTAAGAATGTTACTGCGGTCTAAGCTTCATTTCAGTGAATTTCAGTGAAAGGCTATTTGATCTAAAGTGCCACCAGTTAATTCCTTGATCACTGAGTTTATTCCCCAGATACTGGCCATTAAGGTTGGAATGGTGACAGTATGTATACCACCAAGCACCAGTGAACCGAACAGCACAATTACCACTATCAAGATCATTATCTCTGTCTGTAGTAGTGAACGCCATGTTATTATGATAAGTAAGCGCGTCCCCAGCAGAACCTGAATAATGAACTCACACTCAGTCTGTACTTGGACCTTTCATCACCAACACTAAAACTACCATATTTGGCATACGCTTTAACTCCTCTCCAGTCCTCTAGCTCCACACATAAAGTCGAGGCTGTACTAGCCGTCAGCTGGTGAATGTAGTCATTACCCAACCAGAACTCGGCATTCAGGTTTCCAAAACCTGTTTTGTACTGGTTCCAGGTGCGGTAGAAGTTGACAGATCCATCTTGTCTTCTCTGGAAGACTGTCCACCCCCTCCGTCTGTTATCATGTCACAGTAGACTTGGAAGGCACCTCGACCGTCAGGCTCCACTGTGTATACGCCGTTTCTCCGTTGTCCTGACTGGTACAACTCAGAACAATCTCCTGTATATATGATAAATTGTGAATGAAACTATTTTGTGGTAAGCAATTTGAGACGACGCGTCCGTCTGCAGTTAGCTATTGAGGAACTTTAAAGGAGAACTGAAGCCTAAAATCAACTTTAGCTCAATGAGTAGATCTAAACATGAAAAGACTCATACCAACATTTATTTTACTGTGTTTTGCGTCAAAGGAAAGAAAATCTGCAAATCTTCCTCCCAACCGCCGTTAAGTTCAGACGGCTCAATTCCTGCAATCTGTGACGTACTATATGGGGAATAAATTAGTTTTGTCATGTTGTTTTCGGCTTTGAATAGATGGACTAACGATTCATAATTGCGCACTATTGTGCTTTCTTTGTGCTTAATGTGTGGTTGTTTTTCTTTGGTATGCATGACGTACGATACGGGAGAAAAAGCACTGAATTGAGCCGCCACACAAACTAGCTTTATCAGCGGAGAATTGGTTATTTTTCGACCTTTCCTCTTTTCAGACGTGTAACACAAAGAAATAAAATAGCAGAAGTTATTTCTCTTGAATACAAGTTTGTATAGTCGTCGGATTGATTTAGGGTTCAGTCCTCATTTAAGCAACCACGACGGCATCGTCTAGAACGACGCCGCATAAAACAATAGCCTTAATTACGAAATACAATAACTGCACGTGAAAATGTAAGCAGCACGTCACCTACATTTCAACCGTTGTCTGCATAAACGAAAACCCCAAATTTTACGTTGTAAAGAGAACGCGGACGTAATAAAGGTAATCGATCCGTTTTTCATTCGGCGTGAACTATTCCCGGCTCTATGGACTTGATCTAATCTCATATGTTATCATTGGGGTTCAGTCCAATATTTTCTGATTGGTTCTGTAGGCAGATTCAATTGTTTTGTCCAAATTAATTTAGGCATTTTTCTTGAATTATTACGAACAATAGGCAATAGCTATTATTACGGCTGAGCCAAATACCATGAAACGATCAGCGGTTTCACCCATCTTACAGGTCATCGACTCGTTTGAGGCTGTTTCAGCTGTGAGCTTGTTTGAGTGAAATTTTCTTTGAAATATCCTCGTTTTACTTAGCCTGCGTTTCATCCGAACAAAACCTTGTTATTGTCGTCTGCGAACCACCGACGGAAAGCTTGTTCTAGACCCCCAGCAGTAAGAAATGATCCCGCGGGATTACCGCGAGTCAGCATAATAGGAACTGTGAAAGCCGTCCCCAAGAGAACAGTAGCCATGATAACTGACACCATAACAAGTACACATCGCCTACGGCTCTTCCCTTGAACACCTATCTCGTTGTTGATAACATCTGTAGATTGGGACTCGTTGTCCTGATTGTTTTGTGAAGGTTGTGTATCCTCAGGAGAAGTCGTACCAGCCATTGTACACTAAAATGATGGTATAACAATGATAATATTTAGAGTTAGAGGGACGATAGGTTATCAAAGGGAGAATTATGAAATAAATTAGGGGAAAATCCGATAAAGTAGAAAGGACAAAAAACAAATCAATCAAACGGCAGGGAACCATCAGTGTTTCTCTCAAGTCAGTTTCAGTAAGTCGTTTGCAAATTTTTAAGTCGCGGTTAGAATCGGAAATTCAGAGACTATAGCCCGGTTTGCACGACAAACATGTTGGGCACGGCACTCCTACCTTGGACACGACACTCCTAACTTCGACACGACACTCCTAAGTTCGACACGACATGTACACTCCTAACTTGGACACGACACTCCTAACTTGGACACGACACTCCTAACTTCGACACGACACTCCTAACTTCGACACGACACTCCTAACTTGGACACGGCACTCCTAACTTGGACACGACACTCCTAACTTGGACACGACACTCCTAAGTTCGACACGACACTCCTAACTTGGACACGACACTCCTAACTTGGACACGACACTCCTAACTAGGACACGGCACTCCTAACTTGGACACGACACTCCTAACTTCGACACGACACTCCTAAGTTCGACACGACACTCCTAACTTGGACACGGCACTCCTAACTTGGACACGACACTCCTAACTTCGACACGACACTCCTAACTTCGACACGACACTCCTAACTTCGACACGACACTCCTAACTTGGACACGACACTCCTAACTTGGACACGGCACTCCTAACTTGGACACGACACTCCTAACTTGGACACGACACTCCTAACTTGGACACGGCACTCCTAACTTGGACACGGCACTCCTAACTTGGACACGGCACTCCTAACTTGGACACGGCACTCCTAACTTAGACACGGCACTCCTAACTTGGACACGACACTCCTAACTTGGACACGGCACTCCTAACTTGGACACGGCACTCCTAACTTGGACACGGCACTCCTAACTTGGACACGGCACTCCTAACTTGGACACGACACTGCTAACTTGGACACGGCACTCCAAACAGGCGGCCGATACTACCTTTTCACAAGCTATACAAGCTATTTTAATACGGGCACGCGTACCCAGAACATTTCCAATGACACGGACAAAAATAATGTGTCGTGCCGATAATGTTTGGCACGCGGACCTAAAATGATTTCGGTGTAAATCGGGCTTAAGTATGGAGAGATGAAGCAAATCTCCTGAACTTCCATCAGCCTGCATCTGGTATCTGATATCTAAATATGTTCGACTTGAACCATGTTGACTTGATCCCATAATATTGCGAAAAGCAGAACAAAAGTGACGATGTTCAGTTCTTCTGGAACTGACAAATAGAACGATGGAACGGTAACATTCATAAAATCTGATTGAAAGTAGTAAAATCTGCCTTTGAAAAACCATTCCATGCTTACCAAATAAAATAGACTACCTTGGGTTTGTTAGTAAAGGTTACTGCACAGCAAATCCAAAACCCAGCTATTTGACAATGAGTGTATTATGCTAAGTGTTTCTGTCAGTTCTTACAGTTAAGGGAACCGAAAAAGTATGCAAGTAATGGCATATTTTATTGATTTTGGAGACAGAAGTCAGAAAAAAACTAATCAAACCTTGGCATAATTGTTCAAGGGTCATAGCATATTGGATTATAAGTTTTTTGGTAGGGATTAAATAAACTGTGAATTTCATAAGAAAAAGTGGCTATGGAACAGGCAGCTCACTAAGGGACCGTTCATATTTTTATCGGGGAGAGGGGGGGGGGTGAATTTGAGGGGGGTTATCCATAAAAAAAACGGCTCTTAAATGGGGGGTTAGCTAAAATATGAGCTCTGATAAGGAGGTTCATCTGGAAAAATAATAGTTTCAAACATACTATAAGATCTACTTGTAACGTGGGGAGGGGTTGTCAGAAAAAAAATCAGAGATTTTCAGGGAGTCATGCGAAAAATTATTCAAACGGGAGGGGGTCTTGCAACATTTGGGGAACAAAGCCTTCAAATCCACCGCTCCCTCCCTTTCCCGATAAAAAATGAATGGTCCCTAATGAGGTTTTCTACAACTCCTCTAAATTCATTCAACGTTTGTTGACTTGATCAGATACGGCCAATGCTTAGTTTATTCCTCTGAGCTCAATATGTCTTTTTATATTACACACATCCACTGGGTATGAAGTTTGGCGCAGGAGTCCATGGTATTGCCGAGCAGTCTGAGCAGCTCAGAATTGTACTATTAAACAGGGATGTTTTCTCTGTTTACTTCGTATTCAATAATCTATAAAACGTTGAATTTCTTGAACGACAACCTAAACCACAGGCAGCCCAATCTATGGGTTTGTGCGTGAAAATAGAAGATATGTATGGTGTTTTATAAATCCTTTCAAATAGCCGTACAATGTACAAATAAACATACATTTTTGCTAAGAAGAGTGGTGAGCCGAGGTGGATGAAAAACTCCCCAAAACAGCCTAAAATGGTTCCAAGACAAGAAAAGCACAAAGGAAACAACATGGAAGCAAAAATGTATGTTTATTTGTACATTGTACGGCAATTTGAAAGGATTTATAAAACCCCATACATATCTTCTATTTTCATGCACAAACACATAGATTGGGCTGCCTGTGTCTAAACAAGTGTTCATGGTCGTGAATCCTTGTTGTACCTTCCGTGTTCATACTGTATTCATGGTTTGAAATTTTCGAAACGTGAAATATTTGCTAGCGAACAGGATTTTTTGTTTCTCCTCTGAATTTAATTACGGTCTGTTACATCTATTTCAATCACGTGTAGCCAATTTTAACAACCTACTGACACTTGCAATGGTATCAGGGGAGAAGCTTATTACAATGAGCCCTAACTATAGATGGGCCAGTCTCGACACGTGCACGCGCATGCGTATTTGATAGTCAGCCCAGTGCGCGCGCGTCTCGCCAGTTTCCCGCCCAAACTGAAAGAAAACAAAGGCAATCACCCCTGTTTCTAATATTAGGCACGAATGTGAACCCTTTCGACAAAAAGCAACAAAACTACTTTAAAGCTAAGCCTAAGGCTTTAACAGGTTTAAGTTTTCTTAATTTGTAATCCATTGTGAGTTTACTAAGTTATTAGTTAATTATTCAGTTAAAACTCGTATTTGAACTTCAGAGCCTTCAATTCATTCTTCCGACCAGCGGTGCATAACGTTTTGCCGTGGTGTACACATGACCATTTGTTGACTTCGTGAATTTACTCTCGATTTTCATCGAGTGAGTGACTGAGACTTGTTTTGATTTCCCACCTCCACCCCTTATTCTGACCACCTTTACGGGGCAAAAAATATTGTCATAATATTGACATTCATATTGTACAGAAAATATTATTGACAATAAATAGTTATTCAATTAAAACGGCTCTGGGCTTTTCCCTTAATAGCCATTTTACTCAGATTACTTGCAAATGTTACTAAATAAAATCTAATATAAAGATCTGTTATCCCCTTTTCAGGGATATTTGTATTCGCTAGGGTATGAGAAAAGGGAAATTATTGGGTATTAAATTGTCGTATAGCGTAGGTGGAGGATCATTTTCGGAGTGTACAGCTTTGTTTATTAACTTCCTCTAGTACTTTTTCAAAAGGAGTCGGTTTCCGCACGGTCACCCATCCAAACACTAACCTCGCCCGATCGGGCTTAACTTCACTGGTCTTCAAGCCCATGCCTTTAGTTCCACGGGGCATAGGGAGCCCAAGCTCTGTCGGTCCGAGTTCGATTGGTTGTGACATTATATTGGAACTCAATGTTCTTGACATTTAGAAATAATTCTTCAATGGTGTCAGACCAAAGGATTGATTACTCTATTAAACAAGAAATAAGGATTTTAATTCCGGAGTCATTTCCCCTCAACAGTATTCAATATAAATCAGTACGGATTATAGTAACTGTTACATATGGAAACTTTATTGTTCTTATTAAAATGCGGCTAATGACTGCGATTTTATTAGTACCATATTTCAAAATTAAAAGCGAAAAGAATTGCGAGTCCAATTCACGTACCATCAGCGCCCATCCTCGATTAAGCGCGCCCCTTGAACATGAAATTTGAATTAAAGGCTTAGCAAGGAGAATCCTTCACAATAACTGTTCTTTGAGAGAATACACTTCTTCTGTCGTCGTAGCAGTCAGGTATGTACAGTTTTGTGTGAATATATTTTTGATTGTTTGATATTTTACGGTCAGGCAGTCTTCCAACCGTACTAGTACAATTGCAAGTTTGATGTCGTTTCTCACACTTTATCTTTGTAGTATAAATATTCTCCTCTGCGAACTTCTTTTCGAGTAGAGCATAGGTACTGATTGACTGAGTGCGAGGTGGGACGAGAACATATTTGGCTCGAGGTCATGACGCAACCCACCTTACCGAAAAATATGGCGACTTGTATTTTTACCCACAATCCTTTGCGCACTAAAATATTTAAATCCGTTATAAAATCGCTGTAGAGGTTTTATATCTTAACAACAAGCCAGTACAAGTGCTGTTGCCAATACACTGTCATAAAAAACCGGGGGGATTTCTACGTGCGTGTGTTTATTGTGCTAGGTTCGCAAGGGATTGTGGTTAAATGTACAGCCGCCATCTTTTTCCGTACGGTGGTTTGACCGACAGCCAAATATCTTAACGTTCGGCCCGACCTAACTCAGTCAACAAGTTGTTTATCACATGCTATGATAAACAAGCAACAAGCAAAAAATCGAGCAGGGACGGACGGTTTTACCAGCCCGCTCACGTGACACAGGTACACGATCACGTGACTTTTGTAAATGGTTTTGAAAGGTTGGCGCTCGCTGGGCTGTCTGGGTCACGTGATAATATTTTGAATGTATAATAAATCTATTATTGCATTTGGTTTTCCATGATATAAAAAAAATCATCGATATCCGGATATGACGTCAGTATCAGCCACAGTCTTCGGCTGATATAAACCCCGACGTAGTTAATTAATAAAATTTGATTATCAAGAACCAATTGATATTAATATTGCATTTAACGCAATTAATAATTTTACATTCATTACAAAAACCGAAACAAAATGAAGATTATATGCAACTACAGATGTTTCCTTTGAAAAAATAAAACATTTTGTTGTAATTAACATCCCATCTCACATTTTAAAATCATTGATGAAAAATGATAATAATTGACATTAGTTGATACGTTAATTACCAATTATCAATTGTCTATCAATTGTTGATATCAAGAGAGGACGAGGTAAGAGAACGAATCCCCGTGCCCCATGATAATTATTTGAAATCTATTTTTAGTTTCATAACACGCGATGTAAGTTATTGTTATCTCGTTCTGGTAGGCTACCGTCGTTAGTGACCCATTGTTCATATCCCCTGGGTACTCATATCATCGTTCTAAACCACTCCTTAGAACAAGAGCGTCAATATGCTAAATACAATCTCGGTCTGGTAGGCTACCGTCGTTAGCTACCATTATTCATATCCCCTGGGTCCCCATATCATCGTTCTAAACCACTCCTTAGCACAAGAGCGTCAATATGTTAAATACAATAAAATGCAAAACCGTTTCTGCAGATATCGAAACCATGCAGTTTTTTTTCAAAGGAAACAATGGTAGTTGCATATAATCTTCATTTTGCTTCTGTTTTTGTAATGAATGTAAAATTATTATTTGCATTAAACGCATAACGCATTCTATGGCAAACTTTAAAATCATCATATTCAACTTGGTTAATTTATCAGTTATTATCAATTAGTCATCAATGGATATCGAATGGTTTTCAATTGTTTATCAATTGTTATAATATAACCCAGATAGTACGAGCGCTCTGATTGGCTTATAGACTCTATGGTCTATTGTACCGGTAAACACATCAATCTTGGGATGTTGGGAAAACACTTGAAATGCTTGAAAATCACGCGTCTTTGGCTTATGATTTTCAAGCATTTCTTGTGTTCTCCCAATATCCCACGTGCTTTATTTCGCCAGTAAACACATTGAAATGTGTGGTCTATAGATGGTTTGCACTCAATCCCCAGAGATTCAAATGACAAAGGGCATGGCAGCCATGTTGGTGTACAGAACAAAAGAAGCTAACGAAGAATCTATTGTTAACTGTACACCAACATGGCGGCTATGACGTCACGTGAAAACCATCAATTGCTTAACTAATAGAGCGGATTTCAATTGAGTGTTGGAAGTGTTTTGGTTTTGCGTTTACTAAGCTCTCCTATTGGCTGAGAAAGTAAACCAACCAATCAGAATCCAAAGTAAAACCAAACGCAAATTGATTTTGGTTTTGCTTTGGTTTGTCATTGGCTCACGTGCACAGGGAAGCCATTTATGAGTAACTTGTGATTACTCGCTCCTATGATTGGCTGACTGTGGGTAATTTGGGTTTGGTTTTACTACACTCAACTGAAAACTGCTCTATCAACTGATCAACTGATATTAATCAATTAACCAATTGATATTAATTATACCAATTATTAATTCTATCAATTAACTACGTCGGATTGGTGTTGACAGTTCTCGACATGTCGCTCACCCTCATCCAATAACTTGTTTATTATTTTATTCATGATAAGCACGTTCATGTTGCCTGTAGGTATTTCCAGCTAGAATGATTGTGGTCTCACTTTCATTTCGGAATACTTCAGTGAGTAATATCCTCTGAATTTAACCCACGCGATACCATGAGGATTTTTCACATTGCCAAGATACAGTCCATTAAGGTGGGAACCGTGACACCTACTGTACCACCAAGCACCTTCAAACGCAACTGCACAATTGGCGCTAGAGATATCATTATCTCTGTCTGTTGTGGTAAACGCCATGGTATTGTGAGCACCAAGCGAGTCTCCTGCAGAACCTGAATATGAACTCACACTCAATCTGTAGTTGGATCCTTCGTTGCCAACACTAAAACTACCATATTTGGCATACACTTTAGTTTTTCCCCAGTCCTCTAGCTCCACACGTAGAGTCGAGGCTGTCCTGGCCGTCAGTCGGTGAATGTAGTCATTACCCAACCAGAACTCGCCATTCAGGTTTCCAAAACCTGTTTTGTATGGATTCCATGTGCGGTAGAAGTTAACGGATCCATCTTTTCTTCTCTGGAATACTGTCCACCCCCCTCCGTCTGTTGTCATGTCACAGTAGACTTGGAAGGCACCTCGACCGTCAGGGTTCACTGTGTACACGCCGTTCCTTCGTATTCCTGACATGTAGAACTCAGAACAATCTCTGGCTGTGTGTAAACAAGGATAATTAGTCATGGTATTATTATAGTTAAACTATATTACTAATATTAGAGATATTTGACTCCCTTGTGTATCCCTTTGCATACTTATACTGCCACTCCGCCCATCAGAAGGACCGAAGGGTGTATTACTGTATGGATGTAATAGAATTCACCACTATTATATGTTGTTTTCGGCCTTTTGTTAGACAGATCCATTTTTGTTTGAAAGCAATTTTTTAAAAAAATCAACAGCAAAGTGCAAAAAGAAAAAAGAAATCGGTAAAGAACATGGGGAGAATAAGATACCTTGCCGTACTTCCAGTTTGGTAGCCGCCTCTGCCCTCGACACTCCAGCAGTAGTAGCTGTACACATGTACATTCCAGTGTCTGACACTTGTACATTGTTGATCGTCAGGGTTCCATCTCTCACTTCAGATCTACCGGCAGGCAAATCTCCTACCAGTCGTCTCCATGAAATAACGGTTGGGGAATCACCTCTAACTCGACAAGTCATTGAAATGGATCTTCCTGGTCGTGCTAATATCTTATTGGATGGTTTATCGGAGAATACCGGTGTTTGTACCACAACAAGGAATGTTTTACCAAGGGACCATCCAAGAAGATTTTCTGCTTTGCATACATAGGTGCCTGTATCTTGACGTTGAGTTGCGTGAAGTGTTGGCTGTCCATTCTTGACGATGACACGAGCCCGCGGTAACTGACCTGATGCTCTCGACCACGTGACTTTAGGGGCGGGAAATCCAGTCACGTGACATGTTGGTAAAGTAACACTGTTTCCTTTTTTAACATAGATTGGTCCGCTGTCAAGAGACAGACGAGGTCCAACTAGAAATGTATGAAAGAACACAGTACCTTGTTTAAAATAGTTAGAACCGTGCAGGAGTCAGTATCTCTCACAGGATCATAGGGAGCAGAATCGGTAACATTTGTTTTGTTGTAGTATTACTGCTGTTTTGTAACTGATGAGCGCCCGCTCTACGAAGCCAGCACGATACCGTCCGTGCCGACGGCGCGCGCGAGGCATGAAGTGATGAGATCGCGCGCTGTATGGCGCTAATACTACAACAAATTATAGCGGAGCTCCCGCGCATACATATAGCATGAGAGTGAACGGAGCACCATACATATAGCATGAGAGTGAACGGAGCACCATACATATAGCATGAGAGTGAACGGAGCACCATACATATAGCATGAGAGTGAACGGAGCACCATACATATAGCATGAGAGTGAACGGAGCACCATACATATAGCATGAGAGTGAACGGAGCACCATACATATAGCATGAGAGTGAACGGAGCACCATACATATAGCATGAGAGTGAACGGAGCACCATACATATAGCATGAGAGTGAACGGAACACCATACATATAGCATGAGAGTGAACGGAACACCATACATATAGCATGAGAGTGAACGGAGCACCATACATATAGCATGAGAGTGAACGGAGCACCATACATATAGCATGAGAGTGAACGGAGCACCATACATATAGCATGAGAGTGAACGGAGCACCATACATATAGCATGAGAGTGAACGGAGCACCATACATATAGCATGAGAGTGAACGGAGCACCATACATATAGCATGAGAGTGAACGGAGCACCATACATATAGCATGAGAGTGAACGGAGCACCATACATATAGCATGAGAGTGAACGGAGCACCATACATATAGCATGAGAGTGAACGGAGCACCATACATATAGCATGAGAGTGAACGGAGCACCATACATATAGCATGAGAGTGAACGGAGCACCATACATATAGCATGAGAGTGAACGGAGCACCATACATATAGCATGAGAGTGAACGGAGCACCATACATATAGCATGAGAGTGAACGGAGCACCATACATATAGCATGAGAGCGAAATTTTAGCGACATGTTCTTGCCCGCCGGCCCGCCCGTGCACCAGCGTGCGGAACACGTGAGGTTTTCGAGCTCGATTTTGTATGGCTTTTAACGCCGTCCTGTCCTTTACATTCCTTAGCATTATTATTGCTCTACAGCATTGTATCGAGCACTGTCTGATAGAATTAATCGAAACATTTATTTATCTATCTATATATATATAAATATATATATATATATATATTATAATAATCAGTCCGAAACGCATGCTCTGATCAGGAGCAGGAGCGATGTGCCTATTAGAGGACACACACATGGATGGTGTCATGAGCGCGCTCAACCAATTTCTCAACTCGTTTTGATTGGATATTTTCATAGTTATTAGTTTGCGATTATTATATAAAACAAATAGATCCATTCTGCCCTGCGTCTGTCCTCTTTTTGATGCACAGATGACGCCAAAACATGAAGAGAACATCAGTTACACCACTCGACTGCGTCTCGTGGAGCACGTCTTTGTTCTGTTTACTCTGTGACGTCATATGTGCATCTATAAGAGGACAGACGCACGGCAGAATGGAATCTATTTATTAAATAAGATGTTAAAAGGAATCACCCGGCGTTGATGTAACGAGCGTTACTATTCTGCTCCCTGTGCAGGGATAGCATGGTTGGTATATTGCAGAATAGTTTATTAATATGTGTATGGAAACGTTCAAGATCATTGACCGATGCCATGCATTTTCGAATCTTCCAAAATTAAGTGAATATGGAATGATGACAAGATATTGTGCTTGGTGGATCAGGGGGTGTTATTACAAATATTTACAATTGACATATGTGACCGACGAATAACAAAACAAATCGTTGCACTTACAATTGACAACCAGTGTCGCTGTTTCCTGTGCCACACCCAGGATATTAGAAGCCCTGCACTGATACACTCCTGAGTCGTTCATGGTGGTGTTCAGTATCTCCAGCTTACCGTTACCATCCATCACCGACCTGTTCTTGTCCATAGAGCCACCCACTCTACTCCAGCCAATCACAGGTCTAGGATAACCACTAGATGAACAATGCAAGACTGCAGACTGACTTTCGTTGACAATCAACAGGTGAGGAGAAACCACCAGATCAGGGGCTGATACTGATTGGCCAGGCTCTCCTTTTATTCCCAGCATTCCACGAGGCCCTGTGGCACCCTTTTCACCTTGGTCACCTTTAAAGCCAGGTGGTCCCATGATGCCTTGCTTGCCGCCCTTTCCTGGCCTTCCCGTAGTTCCTTGCGGTCCTTCTGGTCCTTGCCTTCCCCTTGGTCCTCTTCTTCCTCTTGATCCTTTTAGGCCTGGTCGTCCTGGTGGCCCGGAGGGTCCTCGGATATAAACGTGTTTTTCCTTTATATTAGAAAGTGATGAGAGAACCTTGTTAATTTTCTCGAGTTTGTCTTCAATAGCCTTATTTGAGTCGGTAGTGTTTGGCAGGTTTCTCCTGGGTCGTCGTTTTGAATCTTTAATCGTCTCTGATTTGACTGCAATATTCGAATCAACTGTTGATTAAGGACATATAAGGATAATATTTCCTCTGTAAATATCCGTCGTAAGAGTTGTTGTAGGCAATTTATAACTGAAAATAAAATGTTGTCGAAGAAACGTTTTACATTTTCAAGTAGTAAGTATGCAGCCAAGTCTACACATTAGACATATTTTTCAACTAATCTGTACCCAAGAAAAACACGAATTTTGAAGAAAAGGGGTGAAAAGGTATTTGGATAGAACATGTTATGTATTTTCGCTAATGATTTTATATTAGTTAATTATAAGTCAGAGAGGGTTTGAACATTTAATCTGTACTGCAGAAAAACTCGAGACCCTAGAATGCCGATAGTTTTAGTAGTTTTCTTATGAGCATACTTTTTGTTTTCTAAATGAAACCATTTAGATTGTTGTCTGAGAGTTCCATTTTAAGCTTGGACTAGACACCCTGGAAATTAAGCAGTTGGATGTGACCAGACTGAAGTGACCTTCATTGCTTCATCGCGAGTGCGTTTAGTAATCTGGCAGCTTTTCAAGTTCCTGTTATGGCACATCGTGTGATTTAATCCGTCATGTGAAATGCATGCACGTATGAACAATATTACACTGATCATTTAATATAAAGGGTACAGAAATCAAAGACAATCTAAAAATACATTGATTTGTACTTCAAATAACAAACAAACAAACATGTGAAGAAGTTAATGTGAACTCAATTCATTTGGAAATTAACGATTGTTATAGAGAGTAATACTGCCCCACAAACCTTGATTCCTCTGCATAGGTCCGCCTGTGCGTTTGGGCGGTCTCCAGATGAGGTTCTTATCCAACTGGTTCATTTTGATTGTGTGTTGGTTAAGAATGAGTTCAATTCTCACAAACTCACCACAAACTAACAGCATAGCCACTACTGATATGACAACAGTGGTCCGCGATGAAGAGGAATGAAGAGTCTTCTTAGTCATGTTTTAGACGATGGAAATTAGCGGTGATGAGAACTCTCTGGAGATTTTGTAAATCGACGCCGATCTCTGAGTTTTGCGTAGGCAGTAAATATTATATCTGTTATATATCCGGTCCTGCATGCAGAGAAGTTGATATTTAGGTATTTTCAAATGATGAAGGTCACGAGATATAACGGCAGTTTTAAGTGAGGTCGGCTAAAATGTACGGCATCATACCGACAGTTACCATGACAACACCATACCGTATCATCGGATTGTCTAACATAAACAAATACAGTGGAATCCCGTTAATAACGAACTCGGTTATAAAGAAGTCCCCGATATAACGAACATGGTTTTTTCAGCCCGGCAAAAGCATGGGCTGGAAATGAGTTATAACCGGGAGTCGTTTATAACGAACCTATTTTCCCAGTTTTCCCGGTTCCTTGGCGGCACTTCGTTATAACGGGGTTCCATTGTAGGTCCATTTGAGCGTCGAGCATAGTGCTGTTATTTTTTATTTTTTATTTTGGGGGTGGGGGTCACGTGATCAGAGCAGGATAGAGTGTACATATTCGTTGTTGTAGGCATTTTATACCTGAAAACAAATTTTTTTTGGTGAGATGTTTTGCATTTTTAAGCAGTAATTATGCGACCAAGTTTACAACTTAGTCAAGGAAACAAGTGACGGGAGCCACAAGGATCAAAAGGGTGATATTTTTGCCTATACTAAAACTGGATCGAAAATGGAATGACGAGTGGGGTTGTTTATGTGCGTTTCGTTTCGTTTTCTCGCTTGGACAGGATGCCCTGGATATTACAATAAGCAGCTGGGTCTTACCAGAATTCACTCTTTTCATCTGGTGGCCATCTTGGATTCATATATAGCGAGGCAATCCTTTGTTTTTGCCAAGTTAGCCTCGTAGTGAGGGATAGTCAAAACGAGGCTAACCTGGCAAAAAAAAAGGATTGCCTCGCTTTGAATCCAAGATGGCCACCAGGTGAATAAAAGTGAATTCTGATGTGACCTTGATCGCGAGTGAGTTTATTAATCTGGCAGTTGTTCAATTTCCTGTTATGGCACATCGTGTGATTATCCGTCACGTGAAAATCAATAGAAAGGAGAAAGGAATAAAAGATAATTTAAAAATCACACTATATACATATACGCACTTAAATTGAAAAATAGACATGGAAAAATGTTCATTAGTGTATGGTTATTTCATTTAACAATGGTGTGATAGGGATACAATTATGATAGTAAGGCCCAACAAACCTGGTTTTTCACGTAGCCGAGGCGGCTGAGTTCAATTCTCACAAATTCACCACAAACTAACAGTACAGCCACTAGTGATATGACAACAGTGGTTGATAAAGAGGAATGAAGAGTTTTCTCAGTCATGTTTTAGACAACGAATTTTAGCGACGATGAGAACGCTCTGTGACTTTTATCACAGGTAGCCCAAGCTTGGGATCTGTTTATTAATATTTAACAGCATTTGTATGGGATTGTTTAGTTTTCCATGTACCACGTAAATCTTGAATTAAAATCGACAGAAACTTATACAGTATCTTCTTCTGTTCCTTAACTATGTCTTTACCATGTTACAGCGAATCTCAGTAAATTAAAATTTCCCTTAAAACCCTACCCATACGTATCGGCCTTAGGGTTCTAAGCGAAAATGGTTTGCTGAAATTCGCTGTAACATGGCACAGACACAGTTAAGGAACACTAAGAAGACACTGTATAGGTGTGTCGATTTTTATTAAAGATTGACGTTATCAGATGGAAAGCGAAATCCCAAGCTTGGGCTACCTGTGCTTTTATACGACAATCCGGTTGCGTATGAATTAAAATACGCGCGTATATTACATTTCAGACTCCAGGGAAGCTAATATATTCAAGTATTTTCAAGTGGCGAAGGTCAGAAGATAGAAAGAAAGTGGGGTAGAGCATCGTTTTAGGGTAGCCTACGTATAACTGCCCAAGGGGAAGGGGGAGGAGAGAAGGGAAAGCTCCCTACCTCCCCCCCCCCCCTCACACACACAAACACACACCGCACACTACGCGGGTTATGCGAGGGCGACCCCTAGCACGGTACTACGGGTAACGGTGACTGCTTCATGAATTAAAGGGGAATACTCGAAAAAGAAATGGCAATTTTACAACAACTGCTCAGTTTCTCGTTTCCTGATTGGCTGATTACCACTTGAAACTGATCTGAGATATAATTTTGGGTTAGGTTGTGCCGCCCGGGTCCCTAAACCCTGACGCTTTTGCAACACCGTAACTGATATGAACATGTACTGTTGCATTGTGAAAATTGTGAATGTTGCTGTCTCGGGGATGCTGTATGAAAGCATTCTGGATTTTCTGTTCTCGTCGCTCGCCGGACCATTAGGACACGTGACACCAACAACCAATCGGACAGAGTGGTAAATATCTAATTTATGCAAGCTAAAAATAAATCGGCGCAGACTATCATGGGGAGATCGGTTCTCTTAGGCGGATGAACTAATTCGACAATAGGCCTTTTCCAGGAAACAATCACGTACTAATATATTACTTCAATGACCAATGAATTCCACTCGTGGCTTTACTGAATGGCAAACAAACTTCCAAACGCTGTTTCGAAAAGATCGACAATCGATTGGAAGTGGAAAATAGCATTTACAAACAGGTTTTGCTAATAACACTACCGATCTTGTTCAAGACGCCTTTTAATAAAAGAAAATTACACAGGTCAAATATTTTTGCCATCCAGCACAACGACGTGATTGCATTCCTGCAAAAGGCCCATTAGATAGGGTGGCTCGAGGTGTACAAACCAGAATTTAAAAACTGGCAAAGGAAGGTCACAACAGATGTAAACCCGATTTTTAATTGAACTTCAGCTGAAAGAGAGTACTAATAAGCAATAATAAAGACGGAATACCAAGCCTCCCCGGTTATAAGCCCATATCACTAGGGTGACATAAAGTTCCTGGATATAATCCCCATTCTTCCGGTTGTAACCATGTTTTCTTCTCTGAGAGCACTTGCTAAGGTGAACTGCGCGCGCTTTGATTAATTCATCAACAACAAATTATAATTATTTTAACGGGATTCCTGTGTTACTGTCTCGCGCGCAATGACGTTTAATATTTCATCACAATCGCAAGTTCTACTCAGTTGAGTTTTAGTCTAGAGACTTCAAGATGTTGATTTTAATACTCAGCGTGATTTGTGTGACTCTTTATGGCGTCAAACAATATATATTTCCCAGTTTGACCATCACAGAGTGTGTGGTTAAGCTATTGACAAGCATGTCATTGCACAGTGAAGGTAAGCTCGTATTGAGAACAAAATACGCACTGATTCGTTCTGATCGTTCTGAGCTAATGAATCTGAGAACGCCTTTAAATATCTGTCACCTGAACTCGTTTGGTTCAGATGGGAGAACATCTTGACTGATTCCAATTCGCGTACGTGTAAAGTCGTGATTTATTCGTCTAATCGCGTCCAAGCAAACTCCAAGTGAATTCAATATGCCCTGTAACTGTGTTGGGCGCAACGCGGCAAAACGTCAAGCGCATGCGCTTTTGATGAGCCCATCGCGCGCGCGTCTCCCCAGTTTCCCGCCGAAACTAAAAAATAACAGAGACAATCAGCCCTGTTTCTAATTTTAAGTTCGTACGCGTATATAGGTGAAATGTTTCGAGAAAAACAAGAAAACTACTTAAAACCTAAGCCTTAGACTTTAACAGGTTGAAGTTTTCTTCATTTGTAATTCACTGTGAGTTTACTAAGTTATGAAATTATTTATTTACTAAAAAAAGTTTAAAACCTCGGAAGCTTGCGATCTGAGGATTAGCCGGGTCCTGGCTTTGATCAGCCCCCATGGTTGGTTCAGGTTTCGTTAGAAATTCAGATATTCAGATATTGAACTCCAGAGCCTTCGTTCTTTTCAGTCTGGTGAGCGGAGCATAACGTTTTGCCGCGGTGTGTGTCTTGGGAGGACTGAAACGTTTTACGGTAGCCTGACGCGCTTCCCCGGGGGGGGTACTCTTGTTTGTGACGTATTATGTATGTGCCGCCCGGGTGGGTCAGGGTTTTGAGCTCGGTTTGGGCAGGTAGGGTCAGGGTTTTGACCTGATATGGGCAGATCAGGGTCAGGATTTGAGTATAATTTGGGTGCAGTCAGGATCGGGGTTCAGTTTTTTTTAGCTACTATGTCAAAAAAGACATTCTGTTGCCGCATTTTGATCGCCTGCCCACATGCAAGCACTGAGGTTCCCATACATCGTCACGCCGCTAATTCGTACTTCAGTACTTATCTATGTACTTCATCTGCTGATTTGTTTACCCAATGACACGTCCCGACTTGAAATGTTCCGTATTTTGCATGCAATCCGGGTACGCGGTATACCGGCCCGGGTATATATCCGACCGTGTTTTGAAAACAATTTAAAGAAGGGGCAATCAGGGTTTTTTTTTCCAAAAAGGGGGCAATCAGGGTTTTGGAGCTCGGATTGGGTCAAACAGGGTCAGGGTTTGAGCCTCTTGGCCTCACATACATACCCATTTTTCATGTAAGTACCCCCCCCCGGGCGCGCTTCGCCGGCAGCCTCGACCACACAGACTATTCATCCTAGCCTGTTGAAGTATTTAAAAATGAGGAAACTATATACTCATAGTTGGCTCTTCTCAGAAGACATGATCATGGAGTGTGTCGCGGTTTTTGGTGCTTCTCCTGCAATATCGTTCATTTGGAATAGGTTTTAAGCGTTATTTTTGCTCCTTTTTTTTGCAGAGCAAATCAAAGCAATTGGCACTGACAATGTGAAGGTAAAGACAGGATCGTGTCTTCCAGGTAAGACTGAATGACTTCACGCTCGCTAGTCAAATGTCAGAACGCCTCTCTACGTGCTAGCGTATAACAGGGACTCGATAAGGCATGTTAAAGGATCCATGTCATGGTATTGCGCATGTACGATTGGTCAATATTCGATTGGTTAAACGTAACGTTTCCTCACTCAGTACTTGATTGAAATCATACGCAGACATGTACAGTTTTCTCTAACGTCTATACATAGTTTGTTATCTTATTGTTATTTTGCGGGCTGCGAATATAAAGTCCTGTCATCGTGACGTCATACAATCTCTTGTTTCTATCTCAAAAATGTCATAAAAACATTCGATTCTCACACTGAATATTGAAACATTGCAAGGACCAACGGACGAAGTATAGTACCGGATCACCTTGGAGGGATCTAATATCAGTTCGAAAATGTGTCAACAGTAACAAAGAAGAAAGGCCTGATTATACGGTAATGGGAATGATATATATTAACCAATATTTCGGCTGGTAGGGCCAGGAAGGAAGGAAGGTACCAGAAGATTAAAATCGACACATGCAGAGGAATTTAAACTGTTCCTTTAAGAAGGTTGTGTTGCAAGACACTTGATACGACAATGGGTGCACAGGTGTTTGTTGTGGTACGCATTTGGGTGGACTAGCTTTTAGGTTGAACTCACTCGACTATGAAATATTTCTTTTCAAGGGACTAACTTATTTATTTCTTTGGATATTGATATATTTATTATTTTTGATATCACTTGATTATTTATCATCACTGCATTTGCACTGAATATCTATATATCTATATATATAACTTGTAATAAAGATCCAATGTCTTATGCCAACGGATAGTCCAGCTACAAGGATCCAAGGATTCATAGACGGTGCTTTGCAAGGAGTTCAATAACATTAATAAAAAGGCAAAGACCGTCAACTTATAACTGTAAAAAAAAAAACATTTTTTTAACGTTTCGGCCATTCAGCCTTCTTCAGCTAAAAAAAAAGGAAAATGCGTGGTACGAGCAAATGGTAAAAAGATCTGTATAAATAACACTATGTGTGTACAATATCTGTAAAAAAGATTACATAATGCTACTGTTTAAAAATTCACTTACTAAAAATGCTGTACAAGGTCTTTGAACGTACCGAACTTATTGTATTAAAGGTAAGCTAAAAAATCTATTAAGAGTTAATCTCATAATTAACATAGCTTCTTTTCTTAGTTTCCCATAGGACAATTGCGTAACTCTTAACAGATATTTTAGTTTACCTTTAATACAATAAGTTCGGTACGTTCAAATACCTTGTACAGCATTTTCAGTTAGTGAATTTTTAAACAATAGCGTTATGTAATCTTTTTTACACATATTGTACACACACAGTTTTATTTATACAGATCTTTTTACCATTTGCTTGTACCACGCATTTCCCCATTTTGTTAGCTGAAGAAGGCATTATTGCTGATAATTGCTGAGATGATACTTTTAAAAATAAATACGACATTTAAAAGCTGTTACGTTTAGTACTGGGAAAATTTCGTTTCGTTACTACATCCAAAACCCTTAGATGGACATTAACAGTACGTATACGTAGCCATTGTCGCATCGGTTTCAGTGCGAGACAGTAACGGGAAATCGTTCCCACAATGCACTCGATATGTTGTTATGTTGAAAAGTTGGACACCTCATAATTTTTGCTATTTGCTGTATATATATATATATTAACACGCCCACAGGGCCTTCGTCATTTTGTTGAAAGGCCACTACGGAGTATTTTGATAGATGTAGACTATAATTACATACAATTATCATTAATTAGTAATAATTATTTTTCAGTGAACGATACTGTGAGACGAGCGTATAGACCAGTAAACCATACCACAGTGCTGTGGGACAATATCACAGCACAGTTAGGTGGGTAGAAGCAATTATGTACTAATAAGCAAGTAGTATAGTCAGGATAGCGGCAATAAAACTACCGCATGCAGCACCCGTGTGGTGGGAGGGGTGATGGGGATCTCATAATATGACAACACAGTTACTAGGTGAGTAGAAGGTTAGGTGGTGGTTGTCAGGGGTGCGCGTTGTGGTTTTAGGGTTTGAAATTAATGCGCCTGTATTTTTAGGCCCTTTCACCACCAAATTCCCACCCTCCCCCTATGGGATACATCATCTGGGCGGCGTTTAATACCAGTTGGCGTGTTAATATATCTGATAATCACTTGTTTCCTATCTATCCAATTTACTCCCCAGCCACCCCCTGAAGTAAACACCTCAGTACGTGTTGAATTGAAAAACTCAATTTCTATCTCTCAGAGTCACCTAAATTCAAGATGTCCAAGTATTTCTCGGATACAAGCTTAAGAACATCGTTACACGAATCACAAGTGGCAGTGTACGTTCCTGCAGGCTCTTGTATGAACTTCTCTTTTCATATACAAGCACTAGCAGTTACTGTTCTGGCCATGGTGATACTTGTGGCTGTACTTCTTATGTGGTATGTAACAATAGACGTATATTATTAACATGATTACAATACACACATCATTATATCACATGGCATTCACACAACCAAGTACATAATAAGCCAGTCTTCTGATAACTATCTCACTGAAACTTGCCTACTAGCCTCATAAATGAGAGTGAAGATAATTAATAAACAATGGTTATTTAAATTGGACGCCATTTATACAATGCGTCTCTAGGAATGTTTACTGTTTATAAACATAATTATAATGCTAATGTAGCAACCATGATTGAAAAAGGCCGTTTCGTGCAAGGAACCAATGGCTCTCTGGTTGGCACATTAATGACAATAGTGAATAGCGGTATTTTACATAGACATCAAACATTTACATTCCCCACCTAATCTTGCCTATCTCGCCATTCGCTACCACTACCATGCAGCCGGCTCCTTATGTCTAAAGAGTTTTGTTCCTCGCCTAATCTCGCCTACTCCCGTCCATCCCCACCTAATCTAACGGTGACTTCTGATAATCATATTCATAATCATATTCATAACATAGCACAACGTCGTACCCTAAACAGTTCGTTATTCACCTATAGGTATAGAAGACGACGTAGCAAATTGTCAACTGGCTGTACGACTGAGGTGGGCTTCATTGATGAAAAATATTTATATTATAATTAACATAATTAATATGGAACCAAATTCTGCAAAAACTGAACTAATCAACAGAATTGTTTTAGCACAAAAAATAGACAAGGATTGTCTGGGATAGTGATTTCTTTCGGAACTTGCAGAACGAATTATAATGCTAATTTCAGTATCTTTTACGATTCCTAGATCACAGTTCAAAACAACAAAATTCCATGTACAATACTTTGGAATTACCGACCCGCAAAACGACATCGTAAGAGAAACGTTAATAAACACAGGGCATGGTCTGTGCGCAGCAAAGAAAACAAAACCAAACCAACGTCCATATATCGTCAAATCCTCAAAAGAAAAAGAAATAAAGCAAAGAATGCGAGGAAACGAAAAGTGCGGAACGTTCATCGCCCACGGAGACGTAGCAACAGGCATAAAGAAGAAATAAATACAAAGAGTGATAAAAATCCAGAAAATCTGCAAGTCAAACAAGAGCCTGGCATAACAATAATCCAAACTGGAAATGAAAAAGGTCAGTACACATATTTTCTTGTTTGCTTTGATTTTGAGTAACAATGCGCTAGCCGCGCGGTCAGTATAACCAGCAGTGCTTTATACAATACTGACTAAAGTCTTCATCAGTTGTATATAAACTTCCTACTAATCTTGTTGTTATTAAATCAGTTATACCATCTGTTTCAGTGCTCCTCACCGACCGAGAAATTGCAAGAAAGGCTGAAGGCATAATGAAAATACTAGAGGTCAGTAGATACATTTTTGTAGCCGCAGAGTAGCTGTACTAACACCGTGCTTAATCTTTTCGAACATTTCTTCCCTGTATTAGTGTTTACATGGGAACAGATAAATGCCCAATCTGCTAAATAGCACTGTCTTGTTTTTATTACAGAAATGGAAGGCACCCACTGGAGCATCGTCGTCCGAAAATGTTCCTCTGCAGAAAAAAGGACAGAAGGTAACTCAGTTTGCTTAAATAGCATGCATATAAGCCGACGAGTTCCTAAAGACAGGAATCGCTCGCTAGAGAATGTATGGAAAAAGATGTACTGGAGTGCACTGGACTGCATTCAACTGCACTAGCCTACACTCACCTGCACTAGCCTACACTCACCTGGACTAGCCTACACTCACCTGGACTAGCCTACACTCACCTGCAATGCCTACACTCACCTGCACTGGACTGCACTCACCTGCACTAGCCTACACTCACCTGCACTAGCCTACACTCACATGGACTCACCTGCACTGTTCTGCTGACAGTGCAGTCAGTTCGAATATTAAACGAGATTATTAGATACTTTATGTTTGTGCCTTATCGGCAAATACAGTCATTAATTTTGCTGACTGCTGGATCAACACAACATTTCCGCTTCATGCTGCATTCGGCCTTAGGCCTCATGCAGTGTTCATTATTTTTCGTTCATCGTGCCTGTATTTGCCGATAAAGCACGCAATCAGTCTCTAACCCTTAAATGAAGCATGCTGAACAGGCAATAAAATCGCGCGTGTCTAAATAAGAAAATAGTGACATTCACAGGGAGAAGGAAATGACGGTAAATTCCTTGTTTCGCGTCATACATTGACATATTGTAAATATAAACCTCAATAACTCATATAATTTACCCAACTATCATAAAGTCAAAAAATATTCTACTGTTCACCTAATCAACAGATGTAAAATAAAAAAAAAGGCTTATTGCTGGTGTGCAGTGACGTCATAGCCTCCATGTTGGTGGACGTTAGCAAAACAATTCTCGCTATGACTTGTTATTTGACTCTTTTGGGACTGATTATACACCACCAATAGGCACTTTAAGCTGGAAAATGTGTTCTTAGAAGTAACAACTTAACAACCACTTTTTACTTTCCTACAGAAATATAAATTTGATCCAGAGGAAATGTTCAGAATAAACTCGGAACAATTTGGCGTCAAATCGACGTTTGATAGGAGCATGGCCTCATATACGTAAGTATTGCATTTTAATGCAATAAAATAGCTAGAATATCTGAATTATTAATTATATCCTTCAGTAGTAATGCCTTGAATTGTTTGTTCTTGACATGTTTTTTTCCCTGAAGGATCCCGTTAGACGAGAATGCGCGAGCTTCCGCTTATAATCTACAGAAGCAGGAAGGCAAGAAAAGGCCAGTGAAAACGTAAGCATCCGTAGCAAAGCAAAGCAAAGCAACTTTATTTAACGTCGGTAACTCGTGACAGTGTGGTAAGACTGATAAACTCGAGGCCGACGTGGCACCTACGATTTTACGTCCTTATCCGAGAAGACGTGAAGGTCTAGCCGTTTGCAGTTCGAGAACGAGATTGTTTTACAAAGGCAGTACCTTCTACTAAGTTATCTTAAGACCCTGAGTGTTGGTCCGGCCGGGGTTTGAACCCACGACCTCCCGCACAGCAAAGCGGAGCTAACCGGGAGGGACTGGAGCTTAACCATTGAGCTAACCGGTAGGGACTGGAGCTTAACCATTGAGCTAACCGAGAGGCTGTGTTGAACTAGGAGATTTTCCCAGCTAAATGTACCAAAATAATGTATCATTTGTGACGTGACAGGGGAACACATCAGATATTTGAAATGATCGTACAAGGGTATCTTATTTTGAGAAACGTTACAATAATCACTCATGCTTGTTCTTCTCTCAATATCATAGTAATTAATTTAATTTAATGTTTTTTCCCTGTAACTCGTACACGGGAAATTCAAATTTAGTCCATAACTGACATCTATAGTGTACTATTTATAGGAATCAAACACAGCATCCATAAAGAACATTTGAGAGCAAACATTTTCCAGCCGAAGTAAAACTCAATATCGCGTCACTGTTGCTTATTCTCTAGGAGGTGGGCAACTGATCGATGGAAACATGAAGTGAAAACGAGGGACAAATACACCAGGCACTGACAAGCGAACTTCATTTCTTTATAAGAATTGATCGGAGTTATTGTAATCGTTGTTATTGTTATATGTTGAACGAAGATATGTGAATATGTTTAGTTATACTGAGTTTCCTTTTGTATAAGATATTGTCTTTATCTCTATTTCTAAATCAGATTTCCTTTTAAAGCAGAAGATAGAATTTTGTTTTCTTCTCTTTTCAACAACAAAGTCAAGTTATTAGACAAATACTTTTTCTGGACACTATTATACAAACTATTTGACTTTTACCACCTGCTCAAATTGTGAAATTAAAGTACATATTTATGTAGCTGTTTTGTTCGTATTGTATCATTTCTACGCGATTTCATTTAGTCATTTTTGCGGTTCGTAGCAGACTCATTGACGATAAATATTAATATAATTATGAATCTTGCAGTCCCGTCGTTAGCGCACTTTCTTGATAGAGTGCGTATATAACGTACTGGGTGTCAATCAAAATGGGATCGTAAACCTCTTTAGTAAGACTTGTGAAATTCGTTAATAATTCATAAGGGTACTAGCCAATCCCATGTGCTGAATGACACCACATGATCGCCTCTGTATACCCCCGTACAAACCTGATTAATAAAACATCAGGTTCTGCATCGAGATACAGACCCCATGGTCCGTTATAGCTCTAGTAGTATTCTGTATCAGGTACAGAATACTAGCTAAGCTAGCGAGGGAAGTTTCACAACCGACCACCGACTTCCCCTATCCTGACAAAGTACATCTGCTCTCTTATTATGTATACACCACCTATTCCATGTGGGACCTGTTTTTCTGCACGCTACGCTCTGCTCTGTTATTGCATACACATTGTCTCTTCGATGTGGGATATGTTTTTGTGATAAACTAATGCCCATATAGATCTCCCGCTAATATTTTATCTACTAAATATTTATTGAAGGGGGGCCAAATTGAGAGGAAATGGGTGTGAAACGAGGTTGGAATAAAACGGTATCGAAATGGCTTTGTACACCTTGGGCTATTAGAATGTATCAGGAGCCAGGAGCCCATTACCAGGAGCGTCCATCTTCCCCATTGGTTCTGTTCCCAACACAGGAGTAGATGTGGCTATATTTAGAATTGCATTTCGCGAGAAATAAACAAAGGCAATGTTGTCTTACCCAATCAGATAGCTAACGTCACTTCTCATTATTATTCATATTCATTCTTCTCACTTTCAACGCGGGAATTCGAATTCTAAATACAGCCACATCTACTCCTGTGCTGTAATGGGCTCCTTATTTAGGCTATATCAGTGTCATTGGATCGTATGCTTGTGTCATCGGTGTACATGCTTGGTGTTGAATAGGATAAACAGCCGGGTAAGTCATTTATATAAAGGAGGAAAATGAGGGGCCCGTAGATAGATCATGCGGTACCCCACAATTAATTATTTGATTTTTCTGCATAATTAGGAACCATTAATATATATATATATCGCAATGTTATTTTCTATTCGTTAAGCACGATCTAAACAAATTCAATTCAGTTTCTTCTATACCATATCACAACACTGTAGCTTTTATAAAAGGATTTCATGATCCACCGTATCAAAGGTTTTTTTTAAGTCCAAAAGCACGGATATATTATTTGTTCCTTTATTTAGCCAGAGCATTGTATATTTGAGTAAGACCGTCATAGTTGAGCGGTGAGAAGATCTAAAACCAGATGAAATAAAAAATGCTTTGGAAAAACTAAAAAGACTAATATTTACAATATTGGGGGATACAGCTAAAAACAACTACTACCGACTTTATGTCATCTCTAGAAATTGAGCCTGGCACCTCTAGCAATAAATGACGACTTATGTCTGTGCGTGTATGACATTGGTACTTTGAGGTTGGCAAGTCACTCAGAGGATGAAAACTTTGTCAGAATATTATTTTTTGTTAGATATGATTTTCTCTACTACTTTCGACATTACAGGTACGATTGCATGACTATGTCCAAAACTACAAAAATAAGGGCAGCACAAAAAAACGAATAATTTTTGTTCCAGTACTTGTACCTCCAAAGCATATAAACTCTGCTAATCTGAGTAGTTATTTCTGTCGTTCGTAATTAGAAAGTTTATCATTAGGGGTTGGCATCCCCTGTCCCCAGTCGATACACCCGTTCCCATCTGTCAAAACCGATGCTCAGAATTCAGGATGTGTCTTTGAGACGGAGTAAATTATGATGACTAATTGGAGCCGTCATTATAATGAACTGAAAGGTTTCTCTACTAGTTATGGATTGATTTAAATTACTCATTTGCTGCCAGTAAAATTATATACGCTAATTACCAAAATTATGTATATGTGATAACAAACCTGCTGCCAATTCTGACTAGACCAGTTCGCGGTTAATCCGATGCCAAATAACTTCCGTAAAATCGAATTTCTGAAATATTCACTCTCTGCAAACTTAAGATACCAGGTAAAAGGTTAACTGATCAAAATTTGAGGGATGTAGCTGTGTAGCGGAAAGCGTGAAATCGTGTTTTGATTTTTCCATACATTTGTTTGTAAAACGAGTCCGCGAGAAAATTTGCAAACGTATGGAAAACTGAAAACACGATTGCACGCTTCCCATCACAGCTACATCCCTCGCATTTTGATCACTTAACCTTTTACATGGTATCTTAAGTTTGCAGACAGTGAATATTTCAGAAATTCGATTTTACGAAAATTATTTGACATCGGATTTCCATAGAAACACTGTATTTCGCACCATGTTTGCCTCATTTCAAAATGTCGGAATTAACCGCTAACCGGTCTAATTTTAACACAGGATGAATATGAAGATATGTTTGAATAAGAATAGTACATCATGTTTCATTGAACAGTTCAACAAAAATTTCCAGTAGAGCAGCTCTTTTTTAGGATTCATAATTCAAGACAGAATGCAGCCAGTTAAGGTTTACTTCATGTACCCAGTCTATTTACACTTAGTAACTAGTGATAATCATAGATTAGAAAGTGCGTTCCAAATGGTTTTTAAGACCAGAATTATCAACCCTCCCTGTTCCCGAGTTATAACAAAATAAATGAACAGTTGTGGTAGTCACAAATACACACCCTTCCGAGACATCACTGCAGCAATCTAGACTACACTGTCAACAATAGTCAATAACAGACCGAGTCTACTGTGGGTGTAAAATATCCTGATCCAAAATATATAATGTTTAATGTACTTTTAATGTTTAATGTACTTTTATTGACCATACAATTTGGCTCATACATTAGCCAAAGCCAGAGGCTTATGTGGCTTTTAGGTCAGTTACAGGTCAAGTAGAGAAAAAAATTACAGGTCAATAACAGCCAAGGAGAAAGGAAATTAACATATTTGTATATTAACATATTTGTATACTCCTTTATTATGACAAGTAGTATATGTCTTTAAATAATAAATGTGAAAAGTTTTGAACTTCTCGACTTATAATTTATACAAGGGGATGGATATGTTTGGTTAAATACACTGCAGGTTATCAAATGACTGAGATAAAGAAAACATTTTGGATTGCAACATCGAGTATGTAAGTTATCAGTTCCAATTGCTAATCAAAGAATATTAAGCAAGCCATGCATATATTTTTGTATTTTGTTAAGAAAAATAATGTAACATCGGTAGGTAAGTTTATGTAGAGGAAAATGTGGTTTTAACAAATTTAACAAATAAAATATTTTTTTATACGAACATCGGAATCGACACTTAGAAATTTTAGAACGATTATATGTTATCCTCACTATAAAAAAAAAATACCGCCTCAACCGGGATTCGAACCCGGGCCGGTTAAGAATCAATGCAATGGCTTACCCACCACCAACCCAAACCCTAACCATTAGACCACGAGAGAATTCGCTGATTGGAGTCGTTTCTTTTACCAGATTTATATCAACTTCATTAGCATGTTCATAAAATATTCTATTATAGTATAATATATACTATAATAGCAATACGACAACCCACCGAGCGCGCGAGGTGTGATTCTCCACGGATCTCAACGGTACACGACGATACTACCTAGAGGAAGGGTTAAACATAACCAGACTTCGAGCGAAAAATATGAAAAAGTAAGTAAAAACTTATTTTAGCATACTTAACTTTAACTCCATTGTCAACTTAATCTCCTTTGTCCACTTAATATAACCAAGCTCAATAATCCTACCGGTTCATTCAATAAAATTTGGCGACCTAACATTTTATAAACAAAATGGCAGACGCATAGAATTAGCCGTGTGTATTTGCGTGTTGGGTTAGGCCTGGGCTCGAGGCAGAAACACGCGACCGTCTCAGAGCACCTCTGGGATTTAGGTCCTAACAGACTTCCTAACTCCTGAAGAAGGAGTCTGTTAATCAGAAATACACGCTTGGCAATTCAATTCTAATGCAGCCTTAATGTAAAAGTATTTTTCACATATTTTTACTCTAAATATTTTACTCTAAATATTTTAGGTAAATAAAATAAAATGCAAAAGGGAGGGGGGGGGGGGGGGGGGGGTAGAATGAACATGAACATAATGATTACAGTTATATACTAGCTTAAGACATTTTTATACTCAATATTCAAAGAAATTATTTCCATAATATACTTTTCCCCTACATAATTTCTTCACATATCATATTTTATCAAATCATATCCATGGCATAATCACGTTAATCAATTTTCATACCACTATTTATATATTTCATAATAACCCACTCTTCAAATTATCACTCAACATTCTTAGAATAAGTATGAATTGGTGGTGCTTGCTTACGCAAGCACACTAACATTATCACTCAACATTTTTATAATAAGTATGAATTGGAGGTGCTTGCTTACACAAGCACACTAATGCTTGCTTGTACAAGTACATTAACACCACATACATGTATAATACCTTCTCCCATATAATATAAACTTAGACTTAGTTAACACCTTCACTCATAATAATATTTCTATTATTCATAATAAAAACTATACTTTTTAACAATTTCACTGATACTAATTAACTAAATAAGTTAGAAAATAAGTAAGAATTTGGTGGTGCTTGCTTGTACAAGTACATTAACACCACAAGAAAACGAGAAAGCCAACAAAATTTTCGATCGCATATTCACCAGGTTTTTACTGGACATTTCAGCAAATATTATGGACGAGTTGATTTGATTGTTGGGGTTGAATAGGCTGCACCGACAAAACATACCACGTTTGGTTTGATACAGTTCAGACATCGGACTTTGTCAATACTCCAGAGTGTAGACTGGTGAACATTTCCCTCAGGCATTCACTCCTTTGATAAATTGTACAAACAAAACAAGCAGGCCTGGAGAGCAAACGTCGAAAGCTCTCTCGTGACGTCTCACCAGTACTCCGACGCCATCTTGGGTTAGGCGCGTAAAGACCCCTGGGAACGAGGTTGTCCACACTCGCCTGGAAACGCACAGGGAGCCCAATGCAAGCTGATTAGTATGCGTTCTCCTTCGTCGAACGCAATTGACCTATATCATTATGACGTCAAATCAAAACAATCTATTGTTTAAACGCTAAGGATCACGGTCGTGGGAGGGGGACAAAACAGCAACAACACAAAGGAAATCGCTATCAAATGCATTTTGTAGAACGTAGAATAGCGGTAACAGCCACCAAATACGGTAAATATTGTGGGATAAACATTGATACAGCTGATATCTGGAAACCAGACAATTCGAAGTTAAATTTTCCTCAGCAGAGCAGATTTAGTTCAAAATTCTATTGTTCAAGTCGATTCTGTCCCCCTCATAAACAAGCCGTGACGTCATAATGATATAGGGTAATTACCGAGCACAAATCCTTCAAAAGCACAATTCTAGATAAGAATTATTAGTTAAGTCAGAGAGGGTTTGAACATTTAATCTGTGACTGCAGAAAAACTCGAGATTGTCTATCCAAGCCCTAGAATGCCGATAATTTTAGTAGTTTTCTTATGAGCATACTTTTTGTTTTCTAAATGAAACCATTTAGATTGTTGTCTGAGAGTTCCATTTTAAGCTTGGACTAGACACCCTGGAAATTAAGCAGTTGGATGTGACCTTCATTGCTTCATCGCGAGTGAGTTTAGTAATCTGGTAGCTTTTCAAGTTCCTGTCCTGTGAGGTATTGACAACGCTGTTGTCTTCCTAGATTTAAAATTGCAGTGGTTTAGCTCTTATCTATTAGATCGCACTCAAACGTGCCAAATCAATGGCCATAAGTCATCTCAAACAGTTGTAAGGAGTGGCGTTCCACAGCGTACCATACTGGGACCGTTATTGTTTTTGCTCTATATAAACACCATACCCAACTGTATATTATATTCTGAACCAAGGATGTACGCAGATTACACCAGTTTAACTTTTGCCGGTAGTGACACTGCGGAACATCATCAACGAACACATTATTGAGGTCTAAATAGAATCAACGTCTGATTAGCAGCCAATAAGTTGACATTGAACATGACAAAAACTGATTTCTCCTTATTGGCTCTCGACAGCGGTTAGTGCATTTGAATGAAGATCCCAGTTTTGACATTGATGGTGTCCCTATTAAACAGGTGTCATCTACCAAGTCTCTTGGGGTTGTCATAGATCAGAATCTGAACTGGGAAAGTCACATTAAAATGATTTCTCAGAAAATTGCTTCGGGTCTTAGTGCAATTAAGCGCTTTCGCAGTTTCGTCCCACGTGAAACGCTACTCACTGTATTTCAAGGCCTGATCCAACCTCACTTCGATTATTGCAATGTTGTCTGGGGAAATTGCAGTAAAGGCCTTTCAGAAAAACTTCAAAAACTCCAAAATAGCGCTGTGCGTATCATAACCTTTGCCACTTATGATAGCCACGCGGACGAACTTTTCCAAACCCTCAATTGGGAAAGGTTAAGCCATCAGCGGGAAATTGCTAAATCAATTATGGTTTATAAAACTTTGCACAATGAAACTCCGGATTACCTTACAACAAAATTCCATTGGAATAACAACTCAAAGTATAATCTAAGGAATTCGGAAAATAAGCTGATACTTCCACTGCCTCATACTAACTATGGCAAAAAGAGCTTTAGTTATAGCGAAGCAGCTTCAGTTGTAAGTGGAATAACTAACCTGTGTAAATACGACAAGCGCCATCGCTGATAAATTTCAAGGCTCAAATACGAGGTTTCAATTTCACAACAAACACGGCATCTTTGTAAAACAGGGATTTTTCGTTTTATTATATTGTATGTTCCATACATGAACATATCAGTAGTTTTAGGCATTATAATTAGCGCTATAATATTTTTTAATTGTGGTATTTCATATCTTTTAGTATTTTTGTATAGTTAACCTGATAGATCACCGTGTCTAAATAGAGTTTGACTTGACTTGACTTGTCACAAGATATAACGGCAGTGACATAGAGATTTTTAAGGGACCGTTCATCATTTAACGGATGGGGGGTATGGGTGATAAATTAGCAAACCATCATTTTTTTAGGTAACCCCTTATATTTAGTAAAACTGCAACTTTTAACAGCAGCCCTTCACCTCTCAAAACCTTGCATTTTATTGGACCCCATTTGGACTGCACTGACAAAGAATTGCATTGTTTTAGGGTTAGGGTTTGTATTATTTCAGGGTTAGGCATTGTTTGGATAGCCAGTACTATTCCACGTTTCGAGGAGGTAAAGGCCGCACCACTTTTAAGGACCCCCTACTCTACCCCTCTACCCTACTCTACTCTACTCTACTCTTGAAAACTGGTTTAAATATTCAGGGCCCCCATTAAGCCAAATATAAAATTCTGGACCCCATCACTCATCAACCCTCCCCGATAAATAATGAACGGTCCCTAAGTGAGGTCGACTAAAAAGTACGGCATCATGACAGTTACCATGACAACACCATACCGTATCATGATTGTCTAGCATAAAAATATATATAGTGGAATCCCGTTATAACGAACTAAGTCCCCGATATAATGAACATGTTTTTCAGCCCGGCAAAAACATGGGCTGGAAAAGAGTTATCACTGACCGGGAGTCGTTTATAACGAATCCTCTATATAACAAACCTATTTTCCGGTCCCTTGGCACTTCGTTATAACGGGGTTCCATTGTATGTCCATTTGAGCGTCGAGCATAAACATTATGCTGCTACTTTGGATGGCTAGGTTTTTTCAAAACTTTTCCTTTTAAAGCCCTTTTGACGAAACATTTATTTTCTGTGTGAGATAAGATAAAAGTGAGTCAGCTGATCTGGCACCAGATGGCGGTCAGAGGTCTACTGCCAGCAATATCGCCGGAAGAGAGAAGTCGGGAACCTTATAATTACGGTTATATTTTTACGAAGCCAGGAACCGTGGGGAATACATGCAGATACACTCAATGCCAGTGGTTGACGTTGAACGGGAAATGTCGATCCAAATAGCCCACTCTCGATATATGCTTCACTTGTCACGCACACGAGGTCTCAACACGAGGCTCAGGGGTATAACGCTCAGTGATTCGTGAAAAGAGAAAAGAATAAATTTAATTGTGACCCCGGAGTCTTATAATGAATCCTGGTGTGTGACAAGTGAAGCATATCTCGAAGGTGGGCCATTACGTTACTGTTACTTAATACAGTACATTTTACGCTGTTATTTTGGTAATTTCGACGAGTACCAAATTGAAATGAGTTTGTAAATTAAGTTCATCCAGTTAACAAATAAACCTCGTTACAAGAAAGACCATATTGGAATCAGTAAGAATGCAATGTTTGAACACGATAGAAAATAGCCGAAACTTTCAAAATTGGCAAAATAAGAGACGTTTGTATAGATTGGAGAGACAAGTGTCTCTTATTTCTTAGGATTTTGAAAGCTCACCACATGCTAAATATCCAATGAAACACCCCCAAACTTGGTGAACTTACTAATTTCGATGTGTTGATTAATTTTACAAACTCGGCCCAGACCGTTTTTTATTACCTTGTGGCCAATGGCCAACCTCGTGACCAGGGTCTTCTCGGTCAGATCCAAGATGGCGGCTACTTTGAGAGAAGACCCTTGTAAAGGCTGAATCACGTGACAAAAATCTCCAGAAATCCTGGAGATTTTAATCACGTGATGTGGGCATCCAATATGGCGGCCAAGCTAAATATGGAAATGTTCAACTCGTGCCTACAAACCATAGGTATCCCAATCCGGAGTGAGCGAGATGCGATTAACGGCATTTCCATGCGGCGTACGATGTAGTGAAAACAGGTCTACTAAATGGCTCGAAATGGAGTTTACTTGGATAAAGAAACAGTGGAAGGGTACCACAATGCTACCAGGATGTATCTAAGCTAGAAGAGAATCCTAAAAAGCCCTTCATTTTCCGTTAGCGTTGAAGCGAAGCGATCGATAGCACATGCTCAGGTTAAACGGCTTCTCCTGGCTTTCCCACCGATGAAACCCAGTAATACACTTCATCTATTGCCCTACCTACACAACGTGTTTTAAGGTTATTTAAAATCGTTTTTTTTGGATAAAATTTGAGAAACTATATACGAATCATTATCTCAGCCCGTTTGGCCATTGGCATTGTTAGAACAACCTGTGCGTCATAACCGAAGAGCCAATCAGAATACGTCATAGTTCGGCCTTTACCAGGGTCTTCTCTCGGAGTACGCTGCCATCTTGGATCTGACCGAGAAGACCCTGGTCACGAGGTTGGCCAATGGCAAAACGGTTCTATCTTCACATTATCACTTTATCAGAGGAGCAGGCATTCCATGTCAAACCCCCTCCCCCCTCGGGGAAACCAAGCGTATCAAATCCCCACCCGATGCCCCCTCGGGATTAACATTGATAGGTGCATCTGACCACCAGTTATCAGTAGTTACCGGTATTCACCGAGTAAATCTTTATCGTTGAAAACAATGCGAATCGTGTGGTTTGGATTTTAGTTTGCCACACGCCCGGTGTACGTATGCACGACAAAGCTGAACTACTAGGGCGCATGCGCAGGCTGATACGTAAAGTTTACCGAAAACTATCTATTGGCGGTATATATTTTGTGTTTGAAGGCAATTTTATACCAGTAGCCAAAACTGAAACTACTTTGTCCAAAACATATGTTGTTTCTCAGTTTCTGGAGGAAATGGTCTGAGTATTTGAATCTTTTCCCTCCAGCAAAACTCTTATTCTTCGTAGAAAACATGAATTAAGGTACTCGCTAAATTTTGAAATTTCCGCCATTTTTTTATACGCTGCAGTCGTCCCTAGTCTACGCGCGTCATGTTATTCAGTAAATGGGGTCTGGGTACGAGATTGTTGTTCAGAGCTGTCCGTATGCACCAATTTAGTTTGATTGCGGTGCTTTTTCCCAAGAAACTAAATAAGAGGTTAGTATAATGGTCCTGTTATTGGCACAGCTCACAAGGTCTATCTATTTGTCATTATGATAAGCTATGAGAATGTTACTGCGGTCTAAGCTTCATTTCAGTGAATTTCAGTGAAAGGCTATTTGATCTAAAGTGCCACCAAATAATTCCTTGATCACTGACTTTATTCCCCAGATACTGGCCATTAAGGTTGGAATAGTGACAGTATGTATACCACCAAGCACCAGTGAACCGAACAGCACAATTACCACTATCAAGATCATTATCTCTGTCTGTAGTAGTGAACGCCATGTTATTATGATAAGTAAGCGCGTCCCCAGCAGAACCTGAATACGAACTCACATTCAGTCTGTACTTGGACCCTTCATCACCAACACTAAAACTACCATATTTGGCATACGCTTTAACTCCTCTCCAGTCCTCTAGCTCCACACGTAAAGTCGAGGCTGTCCTAGCCGTCAGTTGGTGAATGTAGTCATTACCCAACCAGAACTCGCCAGTCAGGTTTCCAAAACCTGTTTTGTACTGGTTCCAGGTGCGGTAGAAGTTGACAGATCCATCTTGTCTTCTCTGGAAGACTGTCCATCCCCCTCCGTCTGTTATCATGTCACAGTAGACTTGGAAGGCACCTCGACCATCAGGGTTCACTGTGTACACGCCGTTTCTCCGTTGTCCTGACTGGTACACCTGAGAACAATCTCCTGTATATATGATAAATTGTGAATGAAACTATTTTGTAGTAAGCAATTTGAGACGACGCGTCCGTCTGCAGTTAGCTATTGAGGAACTTTAAAGGAGAACTGAAGCCTAAAATCAACTTTAGCTCAATGAGTAGATCTAGACATGAAAAGACTCATACCAACATTTATTTTACTGTGTTTTGCGTCAAAGGAAAGAAAATCTGCAAATCTTCCTCCCTATCGCCGTTAAGTTCAGACGGCTCAATTCCTGTAATCTGTGACGTACTATACGGGGAATAAATTTAAAATGTTTTAATAAAAAAAAAGGGAAAAAAAAAAGGAAAAAAAGAAGATGGACTAACGATTCATAATTGCGCACTATTGTGCTTTCTTTGTGCTTAATGTGTGGTTGTTTTTCTTTGGTATGCATGGCGTACGATACGGGGGAAAAAGCACTGAATTGAGCCGCCGCACAAACTAGCTTTATCAGCGAAGAATTGGTTATTTTTCGACCTTCAAAACGTATTTCCTCTTTTCAGACGTGTTACACAAAGAAATAAAATAGCAGAAGTTATTTCTCTTGAATACAAGTTTGTATAGTCGTCGGATTGATTTAGGGTTCAGTCCTCCTTTAAGCAACCACGACGGCCACGTCTAGAACGACGGCATAAAACAATAGCCTTAATTACAAAATACAATAACTGCACGTGAAAATGCAAGCAGTCACGTCGCCTACATTTCAACCGTTGTCTGCATAAACGAAAACCCCAAATTTTACGTTGTAAAGAGAACGCGAACGTAATAAAGGTAATCGTTCCGTTTTTCATTCGGCGTGAACTATTCCCGGCTCTATGGACTTGATCTAATCTCATATGTTATCATTGGGGTTCAGTCCAATATTTTCTGATTGGTTCTGTAGGCAGATTCAATTGTTTTGTCCAAATTAATTTAGGCTTTTTTTTGAATTATTACGAACAGTAGGCAATAGCTGTTATTACGGCTGAGCCAAATACCATGAAACGATCAGCGGTTTCACCCATCTTAACAGGTCATTGCTGTGAGCTTGTTTGAGTGATTTTTTCTTTGAAATATCCTCGTTTTACTCTGCTTTATCATTCCTGTCACTTCATTCGATGCACTAGTAGCGACTGTAAGACGCTGAGTGGCCTAAGGATGGACTAACCGATTTGATAAGGCTGAATGCGGAGAGGAGTTGGCGTGTGACTGGAGTTGTTGACTTTACGGACCCAAGAAGCTTCTGAAGGCAAAGCTTGTAAAACCATTCCATCAAATCACTCCAGTGGCCAAGGATGGACACCACTTAACATTTATTCTTGCTTTTCTTTAGAAAATAATCGTTTGGGGCATCATCATCTCTGTACCATTTTTAAATGGTTGACCCGAAAGCCTCGTTTTCTGATGAGGGCTGATGGGTGAAACCGCTGTCCATTTGGCTCAGCCGTAATAACAGCTATTTTGAAAGGAATTACATACTAGGAATTTGGACTCAATTAAGGCGAAGGTGAAAGAGGTAATTAACAGAACTTTATTTAAGTTTGTTATTAGAATAATAAATGTAAATAAGTAATGTCTCATTATATTTCTGCTTTCATTATAAACCTATCAGTATCTATGTGCCTGATGTATTCAACTTAAAGCATCTGAACATGTATTTCTCCTTTCTGAACTATTTCTTTTCTTACCTGTACAGTTTTTAGCGACACTGCAGTTCGTGATCTCCTCTGCAAAACCACTGCACTTATTCCCATCATGCTGTTGGTTCAGTGTCGTACAGTTGCACATGCGTGTCTTGTTGCCCTGTCCACACGTCACGTTACAGGAAGTCCACTCACTCCACTCTGACCACTTGTGAAATGGCTCGGTTTCTTGGATTATTAAAAATACATTTCAGTGGAGCTAGCCGGGACTGTTGCACTCGACAGACTATAGAGATGAATATGTCAATCTAAAGTGTATCCTTTTTTTTTTCGCCTGAACTATTTCTTTTCTTACCTGTACAGTTTTTAGCGAGACTGCAGTTCTTTATCTCCTCTGCTAAACCTATGCACTTATTCCCGTCATGCTGTTGGGTCAGTGTAGTACAGTTGCGCATGCGTATCTTGGTTCCCTGTCCACACGTCACGTTACAGGGGGTCCACTCACTCCACTCTGACCACTTGTGAGATGGCTCGGTATCTGAAATTAAACCAGAAACAAATTACATTAGGCCCCTGTTGATTACAGCACTGAGATGTATTTGTTAAAATGAGGAAAGCTGCACCATTAACAGCTGGAATAATGTGGACGATAAATGTTCTCCTTAATTTATTTGTTGATAATAACGAATCGTTACGTTGGTCAGGAGCACCTCTTCGCTAACCCCTCAGTGTGTTTCCACTGGTATTGTATGCCACCGCCGAGAAAACTTTAGCGACGGATTTTATAAAGGAGTAATTATGTGTCATATTTACTAACACTGTATATATATTAATCGTACCGTACGTATTGTAAACAACTAGACAAAATAGAATAGTTTTTATGTGTATGTATTTGTATCATATCCTCCGACCTAGTAATTTAATCTCAATTTCATGTAAACTAGCTCCTGGCATTTTTAACTTTCCAGTTATTTCAGGAAGCCAGTACCTTTAAATATGTGTTTTTCTTACAATTAATAGTTCGTCACATTTGTAAACTTTGTAGTTGTAGCTAGACTGTGTGGAAATGGTACATTTCAACGCTGCAACAGTTCTAACAATTCGTAAATAAAGTTACATTACTGACCTGTGGAAGATGTTTCCACTTAAATTTCATCAAAAATTAAAGCTGAACTAACATTATTGAATTATTAATTACTTTAAAAAATGTAAAAAGCGAGCAAATAAAAATTAAAGAAATAGTTTGTTTTGCGTTGTGATACAGAGAGCAGGTCTCCCAAGTGTTTAAGCACTTAAAAGTATTCGACGAATTCCTGGATCGAATTAAAATTTAGGTTGATTTTTGAGGAGGGATGAAAACCGGAGAACGTGGAGGAAAAACCCTCGGAGCAAGGGCGAGCTGAGATACCAACAAACGCAACTCACATATGGCACTGTGATCGGGAATCGAACACAGGCTACGGCGCCACCCCAGCTGCATGCACTCTAATGATCATGATTTGAATAAATTTTAAAGCTCGAAGAAGGAAAGATTTGGATTATACGTATTTTGGATTATACGTATAGCCTTTACTGCATGATGACAAACAAACTTCCAAACGCTGTTTTAGAAAGATCTAAAATGGATTGGAGGTGAAAAATAGCATTAATTTTACAAACAGGTTTTTGCTAATAACACTAACGATCTCGTACTACTACAAGTGCCTTTAAATAAATGAAGTTAGAATTCAGTTTTGCCATCCAGTAGAATCACGTGATTGCATTCCTGCAAAAGGCCCATTCACGACAGTGACAACGCCGAGCTGCGACAACGCCGAGCTGTGACAACGCCGAGCTGTGACAACGCCGAGCTGTGACAACGCCGAGCTGTGACAACGCCGAGCTGTGACAACGCCGAGCTGTGACAACGCCGAGCTCCCAGAAAACACGCGCGGAAGAGGAATTATCTCATGACAGCAGAAACTGTGTACCAGGCCTTTTCTGTTCTGACGGAAGGCTGACGCTCGTAACATCAGTTTTATTACTTTTGTCGCTGTTTTTTCGGTTGATAAAATCCAGTAATTTACTGATTGAAACTTAATTACGTCTGTGTTCAAGGTTTCGGCTACACGGATATGTCTGCTCCCTTGTAGAGCGAGCATGCAATACTCACTAGTCAGAATAATAAATCCTAAATGGTCTCTTAGGCCCAAGTTTTTGGAAAAAGTAAAAAAAAAAAATTCATTGATTGAAGAAAATATGTTTTAAGCTACACCTCTTTTCCGAGCTCTCTACGTATTAGTTTCTTGCCTTTCACATGCAAATAGGCAATATTCGTATTCTCACGGACGAGCTGGAACGAACACTCTTATATCTAAGTATTTATTATTTGTTTGCCACAGTGTACAATAACATAAACAGTATAATTTGTGGGGGGAAAACAGTGACGAGGAAGCCTAAACGAGAAACCGTAAGGCTTATGGAAGTTCAGGCTTCCCCTTACATACGAGATTGCGAATAATTAAATAAACATTACAGGAGATGGCGGTTACATATATTAAAGCTAAGATAAACAAGGGAGCTCTGTACATACATTACAGCAAGAGAGTATATAGACAAGGAAGCTGTATTCTAAATGGCAGTAATTAAGTTGTCAATATGACGTTAATAAGAATATTTTTAAGTTTGATTTAAAGTTTTTTAAGCTAGAAGAATTTGTCAACTCATCGTTTAATGAGTTCCAAAGTTGCGGGCCTTGATATTTAATGCAAAATTGTTTGAGTCTAGTTCTACAAAAGTGGGAACGAAGTCTAGAAGCATTTCTGGTATTATAATTATGTAATTGTTTGCCGGAAGTAAACAGACCATTGAAACTAGAAGGAAGTAAATGATTAGAATAAGAGTACATGAAAATGCCAGTTTGCAGTGAATTGATTTCAAAGACTTTCAATATCTCTAATTGTTTAAAAATAGGACCAGAGGGAGCATCAAAATGTGTGTTTTCTATTGTCCTTACAACACGTTTTTGTAGGAGCAGTAGTCTACGAAGATTAGTTGGGTAGGTTGAAGCCCAAACTATATTACAGTAATGCAAATATGGATAGATTAAAGAGTAGTATAGTGAAAGCAATGATTTCCTAGGTAAATAAAAACTTGATTTGTATATGATTCCAACTGACTTTGAAATTTTAGTTGCTATATAATTTATATGAGGCTTCCAGGCTAGGTTTTGATCAATTATAACTCCTAAAAACGAGGTGGAGGCTCGAGGTGGAGGCTCGTGCGGGGGAATTCGTTAAAAACTATTTAGCATTAGAAAAGATTCCCCCGCATGAGCCTCCATTGAGTGCTCGTTCCAGCTCGTCCGTGAGAATACGAATATTGCCTATTGTCAATCCACAGCTAGTAGAGGAAAGAGTAGTCAAGGAATACATGACTCGTGACATTTTTACGCGAGTCCGGCAAGCCGACTTGGTTTCAGATCCGCTAATGCTTTTTTTTACCGACCGACCGACCCACCATCACGAGCCGAGGGCGATGGTAAACGAAACTTTTAGTAAATATTTCTGAACAAATCAAAGGTTTTTCTCATACATTTTGATCCCGCGGGATTACCGCGAGTCAGCATAATAGGAACTGTGAAACTGCCGTCCCCAAGAGAACAGTAGCCATGATAACTGACACCATAACAAGTACACATCGCCTACGGCTCTTCCCTTGAACACCTATCTCGTTGTTGATAACATCTGTAGATTGGGACTCGTTGTCCTGATTGTTTTGTGAAGGTTGTGTATCCTCTGGAGAAGTCGTACCGGCCATTGTACACTAAAATTATGGTATAACAATGATAATATTTATAGTTAGAGGGACGATAGGTTATCAAAGGGAGAATTATGAAATAAATTAGGGAAAAATCCGATAAAGTGGAAAGGACAAAAAACAAATCAAACTTTTGTTTTAAGTCAAACTGCAGCGAGCCGTCACTGTGTCTCTCAAATCAGTTTCAGTAAGTCGTTGCCAATGTTTAAGTCGCGGTTGGAATCGGAAATTCAGAGACTATAACCCGGTTTGCACGACAAGCATTTTGGACACGGCACTCCTAATTGGGACACGACACTCCTAACTTGTACACGACACTCCTACCTTGGACACGGCACTCCTAACTTGGACACGACACTGCTAACTTGGACACTACACTCCTAACTTCGACACGGCACTCCTAACTTGGATACGGCACTCCTAACTTGGACACGACACTGCTAACTTGGATACGACACTCCTAACTTGGACACGACACTCCTAACTTGTACACGGCACTGCTAACTTAGATACGGCACTCCTAACTTGGACACGACACTGCTAACTTGTACACTAGCTACACTCCTAACTTGGATACGGCACTCCTAACTTGGACACGACACTGCTAACTTGGATACGACACTCCTAACTTGGACACGGCACTCCAAACAGGCGGCCGATACTACCTTTTCACAAGCTATACAAGCTATTTTATTTTCGGGCACGCGTACCCAGAACATTTCCAATGACACGGACAAAAATAATGTGTGTCGTGCCGATAATGTTTGGCACGCGGACCTAAAATGATTTCCGTGTAAATCGGGCTTAAGTATGGAGAGATGAAGCAAATCTCCTGAACTTCCATCAGCCTGCATCTGGTATCTGATATCTAAATATATTCGACTTGAACCATGTTGACTTGATCCCATAATATTGCGAAAAGCAGAAAAAAGGTGACGATGTTCAGTTGGTCTGGAACTGACAAATAGAACGATGGAACGGTAACATTTATGAAATCTGGTTGAAAGTAGAAAATTCTGTCTTTGAAGAAACCATTCCATGCTTACCAAATGAAATAGACCACCTTGGGTTTGTTAGTAAAGGTTACTGTAGAGCAAATCCAAAACCCAGCTATTTGACAATGAGTGTATTATGCTAAGTGTTTCTGTCAGTTCTTACAGTTAAGGCAACCGAAAAAGTATGCAAGTAATGGCATAGTTTATTGATTTTGGAGACAGAAGTCAGAACTAATCAAACCTTCGCATAATTGTTCAAGGGTTATAGCATATTGGAAGGGATTAAATAAACTGTGAATTTCATAAGAAAAACTCCATGGTTATGAAACAGGCAGCTCACTAAGGCACCGTTCATATTTTTATCGAGGGGGGAGGGGGGCGGTTAATTTGAGGGGGGTAATCCAAAGAAAAGCGGCTTTTAAATCGGGGGTTAGCTAAAATATGAGCTCTGATAAGGGGTTTCAACTGGAAAAATAATAGTTTCAAACATACTTTAAGATCAGAGATTTTCAAGGGATCATGCGAAAAATTATTCAAACCGGAGGGGGATCTTGCAACATTTGGGGAACAAAGCCTTCAAATCCACCGCTCCCTCTCCTCCCGATAAAAAATGAATGGTTCCTAATGAGGTTTTTTTACACCTCCTCCAAATTTATTCAACGTTTGTTGACTTGATCAGATACGGCCAATGCTTTTCTCCTCTGAGCACACATCCACTAGGTATGAAGTTTGCCGCAGGAGTCCATGGTATTGCGGAGCAGTCTGAGCAGTTCAGAATTGTACTATTAAACAGGGATGTTTTCTCTGTTTACTTCGTATTCAATAATCTATAAAACGTCGAATTTCTTGAACAACAACCTAAACCACAGGCAGCCCAATCTATGGGTTTGTGCATGAAAATAGAAGATATGTATGGGGTTTTATAAATCCTTTCAAATTGCCGTACAATGTACAAATAAACATACATTTTTGCTAAGAAGAGTGGTGAGCCGAGGTGGATGAAAAACTCCCCAAAACAGCCTAAAATAGTTCCAAGACAAGAAAAAGCACAAAGGAAACAACATGGAAGCAAAAAGGTATGTTTATTTGTACATTGTACGGCAATTTGAAAGGATTTATAACCCCATACACATCTTCTATTTTCATGCACAAACACATGTATTGGGCTGCCTGTGTCTAAACAAGTCTGCATGGTCGTGAATCCTTGTCAGTGTACCTTCCGTGTTCATACTGTATTCAAGGTTTGAAATTTTCGAAACGTGAAATATTTGCTAGCGGACAGGATTTTTTGTTTCTCCTCTGAATTTAATTACTGTCTGTTACATCTATTTCAATCACGTGTAACCAATTTTAACAACCTACTGACACTTGCAATGGTATCAGGGGAGAAGCTTATTACAATGAGCCCTAGCTATAGATGGGCCAGTCTCGACACGTGCACGCGCATGCGTTTTTGATAGTCAGCCCAGTGCGCGCGCGTCTCGCCAGTTTCCCGCTCAAACTGAAAGAAAACAAAGCCAATCACCCCTGTTTCTAATATTAGGCACGAATGTGAACCCTTTCGACAAAAAGCAACAAATTAAACTAGTTTAAAGCTAAGCCTAAGACTTTAACAGGTTTAAGTTTTCTTAATTTGTAATCCACTGTGAGTTTTCTAAGTTATTTTTTAATTATTCAGTTAAAACTCGTATTTGAACTTCAGAACCTTCGATTCATTCTTTCGGCAAGCGGTGCATAACGCTTTGCCGCGGTGTGCACGTGACCATTTGTTGACCTCGTGCATTCACTCTCGATTTTCATCGAGTGAGTGACTGAGACTTGTTTTGATTTCCCACCTCCACCCCTTATTCTGACCACCTTTACGGGGCCAACAATATTGTCATAATATTGACATTCATATTGTACAGAAAATATTATTGACAATAAATTGTTATTCAATTAAAACGGCTCTGGGCTTTTTCCCTTAATAGCCATTTTACTCAGATTCCTTGCAAATGTGACTAAATAAAATCTAATATAAAGATCTCTTATCCACTTTTCAGGGATATTTGTATTCGCTAGGGTATGAAAAAAGGGAAATTCTTGGGTATTTAATTGTCGTATAGCGTAGGTGGAGGATCATTATCGGAGTGTACAGCTTTGTTTATTAACTTCCTCTAGTAGTTTTTCAAAAGGAGTCGGTTTCTGCACGGTCACCCATCCAAACACTAACCTCGCCCGATCGGGCTTAACTTCACTGGTCTTCAAGCCCATGCCTTTAGTTCCACGGGGCATAGGGAGCCCAAGCTCTGTCGGTCCGAGTTCGATTGGTTGTGACATTATATTGGAACTCAATGTTCTTGACATTTAGAAATAATTCTTCAATGGTGTCAGACCAAAGGATTGATTACTCTATTAAACAAGAAATAAAAAATTTAATTCCGGAGTCATTTCCCCTCAACAGTATTCAATATAAATCAGTACGCATTATAGTAACTGTTACTGATATGGCGATATCTGTGACGTCACTGTAGTAAATACCAAAACATCTATGAGAATATTCATGCTATTCTAAAGTTAGCCTCTTCTGGACCATAGGGGCATTTTGAAATGATATATTTCAACTCAAAGCATCGAAGATGAAGCCCGAGTTCATTATTAGTTTGTTTTATTGTTCGATTTTCCTTGTGAAAACCGTGAAGAGTTTCAGTGTGATGGACGCCATGTTTTCCCTGGATGAACAGTGAGTATACCAAACATTTTATTATATCGTGAGATTACATATTTATGTCGGCCTAGCCAGTATTCTTCCCTGGTTCCTTGAAGGTTTATCTTGAGGTGTGGGCATGGTAGCCCTCTTAGATGTTTGGTATAGTTCTCGACAAAATAGGGACCGGTCACCGCGGACATCGGTCTCATTCTTGTCTTACCGTGCAGCGTGATATTCAAGCTAACTCTATCAAACCTTTCTCATGATGATTTAGAGAAAAGACACTACAACATTTAGCTTTTGAGAGAATATGACAGTGTGTCAGGGGTTGAAACTGTATGAGAAAGTTTTCGTATTTACGTGTTGCTGGTGTACATGTTACGTCATCGCCGTCATGTTGGTTGACGTAAACAAAAGATTCCTCGTTAGCTTCTCTTGTTATTTCATCCAACATGGCCGCCACGTCTGTGTTATTTGAATCTCTGGGGATTAGTTACACACCACAAATACGCGTATTCCAGGACTTTATAAATCGAACACCTGGGCCCCGGAAGATGTTTATGCACCAGTCATTGCATGAAACACCCGCACACCACTACCCGGGGAATAGCGGGGCACTAGTAGATTAGAGTGGCAATTATGCCACGGTATGCGCGGCCCTAGACCACATTTGGTCCTGATACGTAAACAGGCGGGAAACATTGATCAGGCTTGAGCGGGGATTCGCCATCTTCAAGGGATTGGGACTGAATTGTAGCCACGTTCCAATGCTACAGATAGAAAGGTAAGCGATGTACTTTTGGTTGATTGGAGACAGAGAACAGAACTTCTCTCAATGCGCAACAATGTTCAGTGATTTATATATTTATATATTTAATATTTATTTATTTATTTACTTACTTCGGCCATAATAGAAGATACAAAATATAATAAAGTAAAATATACAACAAACAAAACATAGAGGCCAGGAGAACCTTTAAACGGGAGCCGTCATCCATTGAACCATAACTGGTTTTCTATATTTTAACCATCTATTTATCTATATATATATCTAACTTGATTTTCCAAAAGGTGGTCACCATCACACTGGATTTATCAGACATTTCAGACTAGCTCCCAGGCTCCTGGAAAACAGTAAAAATGCTGGTTAAGGACCGTAGGTGCCTATGCACCGACTCTGCACTTGGTGCACCACTTGGCCCATGCGATCCTGTCTATATATTCCCCCCACCCCTCCTCCTGACCCCACTCCTGGATAGTGGGGTGAAAGCTTAATGACATAATATATTATGGCCTTATAGCTCTAAGACAGGGCTAATGCATGCATATGGCTCTAATTAATGGCAGACGTCCTGATTGGATGTGGCCCTAATGGCATGTACATAAATTAAGCAGTGTCCCAGAAATAATGATTCATGAGACCACCTTTTGAAAAATCATGTTAGATATTGAACACAAATGAGTATATTTTATATACCGCATATTACCTGGCCCATACATTAATTGTTTGTACCTGCTACAGATGTCCAGTCCTCGATTGGCAGATTTCCAAGCATTATCTAACTTGATTTTCCAAAAGGTGGTCACCATCACACTGGATTTATCAGACATTTCAGACTAGCTCCCAGGCTCCTGGAAAACTCAGTATAAATGCTGGTTAAGGACCGTAGGTGCCTATGCACCGACTCTGCACTTGGTGCACCACTTGGCCCATGCGATCCTGTCTATATATTCCCCCCACCCCTCCTCCTGACCCCACTCCTGGATAGTGGGGTGAAAGCTTAATGACATAATATATTATGGCCTTATAGCTCTAAGACAGGGCTAATGCATGCATATGGCTCTAATTAATGGCAGACGTCCTGATTGGATGTGGCCCTAATGGCATGTACATAAATTAAGCAGTGTCCCAGAAATAATGATTCATGAGACCACCTTTTGAAAAATCATGTTAGATATTGAACACAAATGAGTATATTTTATATACCGCATATTACCTGGCCCATACATTAATTGTTTGTACCTGCTACAGATGTCCAGTCCTTAAATAATTATCTATTTATCTATATTATATTATCAAGACTGTTTGTAGTCTTTTTAAACTCGGCTTTCATGAAAAGCAATATACTGTATATTGATGTAATTCCGAGTATAAATAAAGTGTCACTGACTGACTGACTGACTGACTGACTGACTGACTTACTTACTTACTTACTTACTTACTAGAAGATACAAAATAGAAGATACAAAATATAATAAAGTAAAATATACAACAAACGAAACATAGAGGCCAGGAGAACCAACACAGCGTTAGCCAATTACGTTGGTTTCCTATGAAAAATAAAATTACAATAAATGATCTAATTACAATACTTATTTCAACCTAAAAGCAGCATTTGAGAGGTGCGGTTAACTGTCTTGCCTGGTGACATTTCAGACATACAGACTTCCAAGACCTAGGGTTCTCGATGTCAAATACGGAAGTGATGGCAGACACGTAATATTTAAATAGTAATGATCTAAACTTAGGTAAAGAGATATCTGATTTACGCAGTTCGTGTGGAAGTGTATTCCAAGTTCGGGAAGCTCTTATAAAATAACTATTTTGGTAACACAGGGTCTTGACATTAGGAATCTGATAAGTAATAAGATTAAGTGAGTTATCCATCGAACGTAGAGAGATGCTTAAATTCACCCTGTTTACAAGCTTTGGCAAAACATCTGGAGCTGAGGTTACTAAACCGTGTTTTGCCTTATACAAGAAGATGAGGTCAAGGTATTCATACCAGTAACATAAAGGTAAAAGCTTTAGAGTTAAGAGTCTAGATTTGTAGGAGATGTCTGTTTGGAAGGGCAACAGGAGAATAAACTTAGTAGCCCTCCTTTGTGTTCTTTCTATATCCTGCGTCAGATCGACAGTTTGTGGGCTCCATACCTGTGAGGCATAGGCAAGGTTCGACCTAACCAGGGACAAGTACAGACATCGACGGGCGCTAGTACTTCGGACTTTGACGGCAGAGCGTCTGAGTAGGCGAAGCAACTGGTTCGCCTTGCTGATCTGTTGACGAATGTGAATGGACCATGCAAGGTCGGTACCAACGGTCACGCCTAGGTCTTTTTCGCTAGGAACGTGGTCCAAAACTTGACCATCAATGGTAGTTAGCCAATAGGGGACTGCGTATACACCGTATTTCCTCGATTAAGCACGCACCCTCAGTTAAGCGTCCACCCTCGATTAAGTGCGCCCCTTGAACATGAAATTTGAATTAAGCGTCCACCTTCGATTTAGCGCCCACACTCCCCTCCCCCAAAAGATAATACATACTAACACAAGATGGTGGTGCATTACGGTGCTTCTCTTTTGTGTTAAAATTGTCTCTTACCTTTGGTTAAATACATGCTATCACATAGCCAGCAAATGAAATACTCAGCAATGTAGACTGTATACGTAGAAACCTTTATTGTTCTTGTTAAAGTACGGCTAATGACTCCGATTTTATTAGTACCATATTTCAAAATTAAAAGCGAAAAGAATTGCGAGTCCAATTCACGTACCGTCAGCGCCCACCCTCGATTAAGCGCGCCCCTTGAACATGAAATTTGAATTAAAGGCTTAGTAAGGAGAATCCTTCACAATAACTGTTCTTTGAGAGAATGCACTTCTTCTGTCGTCGTAGCAGTCAGGTATGTACAGTTTTGTGTGAATATATTTTTGATTGTTTGATATTTTACGGTCGGGCAGTCTTCCAACCGTACTAGTACAATTGCAAGTTTGATGTCGTTTGTCACACTTTATCTTTGTAGTATAAATCTTCTCCTCTGCGAACTTCTTTTCAAGTAGAGCATAGGTAGTGATTGACTGAGTGCGAGGTGGGACGAGAACATATTTGGCTCGAGGTCATGACGCAACCCACTTTACCGAAAAATATGGCGACTTGTATTTTTACCCACAATCCTTTGCGCACTAAAATCTTTAAATCCGTTATAAAATCGCTGTAGAGGTTTTATATCTTAAAAACGAGCAACTACAAGTGGTGTTGCCAATACACTGTCATAAAAAACCGGGCGGATTTCTACGTGCGTGTGTTTATTGTGCTAGGTTCGCAAGGGATTGTGGTTAAATGTACAGCCGCCATCTTTCCCGTACGGTGGTTTGACCGACAGCCAAATATCTTACCGTTCGGCCCGACCTAACTCAGTCAACAAGTTGTTTATCACATGCCATATTTTATTATTTCAAATGGCGAAACAACAAGCAAAAAATCGAGCAGGGACGTACGGCTTTTACCGGCCCGCTCATGTCACACAGGTACACGATCACGTGACTTTTGTAAATGGTTTTGAAAGGTTGGCGCTCGCTGGGCTGTCCTGGTCACGTGATAATATTTTGAATGTATAATAAATCAATTATTGCATTCGGTTTTCCATGATATAAAAAAAATCATCGATATCCGGATATGACGTCAGTATCAGCCACAGTCTTCGGCTGATATAAACCCCGACGTAGTTAATTAAAACAATTTGATTATCAAGAACCAATTGATATTAATATTGCATTTAATGCAATTAATAATTTTACATTCATTACAAAAACCGAAACAAAATGAAGATTATATGCAACTACAGATGTTTCCTTTGAAAAAATAAAACATTTTGTTGTAATTAACATCCCATCTCACATTTTAAAATCATTGATGAAAAATGATAATAATTGACATCAGTTGATACATTAATTACCAATTAATCAATTGTCTATCAATTGTTGATATCAAGAGAGGATGAGGTAAGACTACGAATCCCTATGCCCCATGATAATTATTTGAAATCTATTTTTAGTTTCATAACACGCGATGTAAGTTATTTTTATCTCGTTCTGGTAGGCTACCCTCGTTAGTTACCCATTGTTCATATCCCCTGCATGGGTCCTCATAGCATCGTTCTAAACCACTCCTTAGCACAAGAGCGTCAATATGTTAAATACTATCTCGTTCTGGTAGGCTACCGTCGTTGGTTACCCATTGTTCATATCCCCTGCATGGGTCCTCATAGCATCGTTCTAAACCACTCCTTAGCACAAGAGCGACAATATGTTAAATACTATCTCGTTCTGGTAGGCTACCGTCGTTGGTTACCCAATGTTCATATCCCCTGCATGGGTCCTCATAGCATCGTTCTAAACCACTCCTTAGCACAAGAGCGACAATATGTTAAATACTATCTCGTTCTGGTAGGCTACCGTCGTTAGCTACCCATTGTTCATATCCCCTGCATGGGTCCTCATAGCATCGTTCTAAACCACTCCTTAGCACAAGAGCGTCAATATGTTAAATACTATCTCGTTCTGGTAGGCTACCGTCGTTAGTTACCCATTGTTCATATCCCCTGCATGGGTCCTCATAGCATCGTTCTAAACCACTCGTTAGCACAAGAGCGTCAATATGTTAAATACTATCTCGTTCTGGTAGGCTACCGTCGTTAGTTACCCATTGTTCATATCCCCTGCATGGGTCCTCATAGCATCGTTCTAAACCACTCCTTAGCACAAGAGCGTCAATATGTTAAATACTATCTCGTTCTGGTAGGCTACCGTCGTTAGCTACCCATTTTCATATCCCCTGCATGGGTCCTCATAGCATCGTTCTAAACCACTCCTTAGCACAAGAGCGTCAATATGTTAAATACTATCTCGTTCTGGTAGGCTACCGTTGTTAGCTACCCATTGTTCATATCCCCTGCATGGGTCCTCATTGCTTCGTTATAAACCACTTCTTAGCACAAGATCGTCAATATGTTAAATACAACAAGAAGCTGCACACAGCTTGAACTCCGGCGTATTTTTGGTAACGCGGACTATATCGGATACTGGGTGTTTGCCAATTATAACGCACAAGCAGATGCGAAAGTACGCACACACAGTTGATCTCATCTAAAACGAGTCAGAACACGAGTGAACAAAACTAGAACACGAGCGACTTAATGTAAGCCAGGGTACCCTATGATTACACAGGTAGCCCAAAAATACTAGGATCCAAATACTAAGATGATCTGTTCTAAAACTCCACATGAGTCAGGACATGAGTGAACATGAGTGCACAGCGGTTTATAATTTAATTAACAATAAAACATAATAAACAAATATAATTATAATTGTCTTATCGGGTTACCTGTGTTATCAGTGCGGTACCCTATTTTTCTATTTCCGGGCTACCTGTGTTATTCTAGCTTGGCTTAGTTGTGTCGAGTTACTTGTGTTTTAAGTAAGGTACCCTCTCTTTGTATTTTCGGACTACTTGTATTCACATCGTTATTAGCATGCACACAGCCATATCACTGTTTATAATAGTACACACGCACAATCAGTCAAATTGGATTGCACAATCAGATGCGAAAGTAAACACGCACAGTCGCATCACGTAGCAGCGCCAGAGTAACAAGAAGCTGCACGCACCTTTAAATAGGAACTAAAACCTAAAATCAATTTAATATATATTCGAAATAAATAAATTGTGCTATTTAATTTTTCTACGTTACCCGGCTATGAAGAGAAAAGCTGAAACCTTCCTCGCAGCCTCCGCTCAGACGGTTCAAGTCTGTTTTTTTTTGCTGAACTAACGGCTCCTAATTACCAACCACTGTGTTTTCTTCAATATGGGGAAATTGGCTTTGAATTGAGCCACCACACAATCTAAATTGATCAGCGGAGAATCGAACTTGAAAACTAACTTGAAAACTAATTTTCTCTTCAGAGACGCGCAACACAAACACATATAATAGCAGAACTTATATATTTAGAATACAAGTTTCTTTAGATGTTGTGAACATAAGTAGAACACAAGTGAATACGAGTGCACGCAAGTAAAACACGAATCAACACGAGCAACTTCACGTAAGCCAGGGTACCTAGGATTACACAGGTAGCCCAAAAATACTAGGATCCAAATACTAGTAGGATCTGAAGTGAACATGAGTGCACTAGCGCTTCATGATTTAATTAACACAAAATCAGAATCAGAATAAAATAATAAAAATGGTGGTATCGGCTTAGTTGTTTCGGGATATCTGTGGTATCAGTGTGTGCCGTGGTACCTGTGTTCTATTGTTATCAATGCGGTACATTACTATACTCTATGTATTGTCGGGCTATCTGTGTTATCCCAGGGGAACGCAATTATTAGGATAATAACATTGTGTTATCGCCTTAGTTGTTCCGGGTTACCTGTGGTATTAGTGCGTGCCGTCTTTGTATTTTCGGGGTACCTGTGTTGTCCTATTGTTATCATTGCAGAACGGTGACCGGTACGGTACTATACCCTATGTATTTCCGGGCTAACTACAATCTAGATTTATCAGTGGACATTCGAACATGAAAACTAATTTTCTCTTCAAAGACGCGCAACACAAAAAAATAAAATAGCAGTACATAATGATGTCTTTTGAATACATCTTTGTATAGACGTTGACATTGTTCGAAAGCTGAATCATTGTTTTTTTTTATCTATTTGTACCGACGAACGTGAAGTGTGAATGCAAGGCGAGACTGACTTGACTTCCAGTTACTTGCGTGACCTGGCAAATTAATAAGTTTTCTATTAGGCTTTCACTATGAGAGCGGATGACCTTTCACCAGTCTCGTTCCAGTCTATGGCGGTGCTACTAACCGTACTAAAAGACGTCGAACAAAGCTAGCTTTTACTCCAACTTTATACTAATGCTCTTGATTGGTTATTAGTTTCCTGAAAGAAGTATATATATATATAGAGAGACGTAATTTCTAGCAGATTACCCGAGCTCATTATAATAGGTGGGATCGGATAATTTACATGTAGGACGATATCGAGGTTCTGAAAACAGCAAAACTATTAATTCGAAAGCACAGTGGGGAAATACGTGTCAGGAAGGCCCACAAGAATATATATCTTGTCTGGAACATTTACAAAGCCTGAAACGACTTTCTAAAATACCGTTCTGGAAATTCGAGTTTAACACTAGAATTAAAAGAACTAAGAGAATCAATAGACCTCATTTCCAGTAGTAACGAGTTCCATAAAATAGGAGCAGATACCAAAAAAGTCCGGAGCCAGATTTGATATGTTTTGCAATTTGTCTTCCAACTTAATTCGCTCACTCAGTTTCCACTTGAACACCTAAACTATTGAACTAAATATACGATATAGTTAAATGACAAGTCTCAAACTACATGTCGGACCGAAGTAGTTTACTGGCAAGTTTAGCTCGACGGTACTGTGTACAGTTTTCGCACACTAGATCTAGACAGCTAGTACAAAGCACAAACTCCTCCATGTCCGCTCTGTTAACGCCGAGTACTATTTATCGTATGGTTTCCAATCTTCCAACTTATTGCGCTCGCAATTTCCACTAGAACACCTAAACTAAACTAAATATACGATATAGTCATATGACAAGACTCAAACTACATCTCAGACTCGGATAAGGGAAAACTTAGCTGATGCAGTACAATATAAAGCTAAAATTCCTGTTCGTTCGACGCAGTTCCGTTCAATACAATGTAAATTAATTATTACGAGTCGATAAACGTCTTTAAAAAGGTCCCCTTTAGTTTATTTCTTCAGCCAGAAAACGAGTACAGCATTCGGGTATACACTAAAAACATCTTACCGGCAGAATTGTTCTTGTACGTGGTTATCAAGCTCAATGAGGGTTTCTTCAGTTTTCTTTCAGTATCTTAATCCAGTAGAGAGACTCTCTGGCTAGCTGTACTGTGTAGTTGACCTGACCCAAACTGTCAACAGTTTCACCATTGACTGATTGCCTAATTTTACGGACGGGAATAGATTTCTGATAATGACTAATCGATCTATATCTCCTTGTCTCGTCTTGTCTGAGAGCTTTGAACTTTCTTATCTGAGCGCGCCTGACGAAATCTAACCTGAGATTATAATTCGATACCTTTTATGTCTAATCCTGTTTGGATACACTTAAGCTGATATTGTATTTCGCTCACGTTTTTAATTGTGCATTAGATCTGTTCAGACAGAGCAGATCGAATGTATTACGTTGTTGGTGTATTTGTAGGTCTATAACAGTTCCTTTACAAGAATCATAAGATTAAAAAGTAGTTAAAAAGAACTGTAGGGCCTCGAAGTCTCACGCGTTGCTCATTTTACATTCCCACAGTGGTAATTATACGGCAATAATATTATGCGATGTAAACAGTATTTAATAAATCTATAACGTTTAATGCGCATGCCTCCTGCTTTATCGCTCGATCACAGCGTCTCCGACCCACATTGTTAGCGGCAAAGGTCAGAACTGATCAAAAATTTTACAGGAAACATTAAAAACAAGAAGCTGCACGCAGCTTGAACTCCGGCGTATCTTTTGCAACGTGGATGCTCTCATACACCTGCGTGTCATTACGAACGCACAATCAGATGCGAAAGTACGCACAGACAGTCGATCTGATCTAAAACTCCACACGAGTTAGAAAACGAGTGAATACGAATGAACACAAGTAGAACATGAGTTAACACGATCGAGGTCAAATAAGGCAGGATACTCTAGGATAACACAGATAGCCCAAAAATACAAATATACAAATGCTGAGGAACTGTTCTAAATCTCCACACGAGTCAGAACACGAGTATACTAGCGATTCTTCAAAAACTCATGAATAATTAATGAGCATTTTGTCCAATCAGATGAAGCAAATCAGTCACGTGCATGCCCCTTTATACCTGATAAAATCTCATCATTCTAAAAGGCCCGCGGAGGGATTTGAATTCTATCCCAGGGGGAAACGGGGTTAATGATTGAGACAATGGAATTTCTATTGATGTTCCAGCTTTCTCATTGAATTGCTAATTAGGATGAACGTTTTATATAAAGAATACCAATGAACATGAAATTTTATATAAAGTTTCATCCTAATTAAGAATTCACTGATAAAGACCCAAAGAGAGCAAAAAGTACACGGAACATAAGGTACCTAGATAATAAATTTTGCACTAAATTTACTAATATCAGCAGACTACCAAGATACTACACAGATAATATTTTTAAAATGAAGTTATCCAACTACCATTACTTGTTACCGAGCCACTGTTTAGTTCCAATTATTAAACCAAACTCAAAGCCGTAAAATAATAAAAACGTGCATGAAACTTACATATTTTGTGCCGGAGTGAAAAATTTACAGTCTGCCGTCATGTCAGTCACATCGCTTTCCAAGTCTTGAACTTTATCGAGGTAAACCACGACACCAAATCCTTCAAGTGCAGGTTCTTCTTGCATTGCGAAACGCCGCTTCAAACAACATAGTATGGTAATTTCTTCATGTCATTCCCTTGAGATGTTCGTAATTGCAGGCGGTGATTACTCGAATATTTTGCATGGCGTGAATACAAAGGTTCAATTCAAAGGTTCATTAAGTAACCATTCCCTTGAGATGTGCGTCTTTCTTTCATTGCATTCTTAAAGCGTTTTTGAAGCCGTTCAAAACACTCACAGCACGTGTTTTATCAAGTCTAAAAATTCTCGGGCTTCGCCCTCGATCGAATTTTTAAACTTGATAAAACACTGCTGTTCATGTTTTAAACAGTACATAATTGAGGTGATAACTCACTTCCGGTATCGGAGAATCTACGGATTGTAGCGGGTAGAAGTGCCATACAATTCTAAACAAGAGGCTGGGTGCAGCCTTAACTCGAGTTATATACACATAATCATCACACGCGCCTTGTCTTCTCCCGCAATTTTTTATTTTAATGTTCTGAATTCTTTACATTCCAGTCTAGGGCGTGGTCACAGGGGAGGGGTGGTACTCCACTCCTATTATTTATTAGGGGTGGGGTAGTGGAGTTATCAGTCGCGGTGACTTTCCGCTCTCTGCTCCCCTAGTATATGTATGTAATTTAATATTTTTGTTTTTCATCATATGTAAATTAGAGATGTTTTTCTCGTATGTAAATTCAAGGAGTTGCCCTTTTACTGTAAACACTACTCATGTAACACACGTCTACAATTTACAGTCTGCTGTTCTGTTGTACTACAGGTTCCGAGTACTAATAGATGATTGATTGTCTCAATGTTTATATTTATCCCATATTATAAGTTATACTAGAAGTAATCTTAGATTATCAAAGTGCGTTCGACATTTTTTTTTTAAGAGACTTAGGACTGGGCTTCTGTGGTAACCCAAAAGACTGAAACTGATTGCTGCAATAATGTATGTAGACTGTGGGTGTAAATAATCCTGATCAAAAATATTTGTTTTTAACTAATCTGCAAATTTTGAATGCCCTGACTTATAAGTTAATATACAAGGGGATGCATCTGGGTATAAAACTGTAATTATCTTTGTGTAATTATCATTGGATACGATGCTTATGTGGCTATATAAGTACATGTGTGTTTTATATGGTTATCATTCATTTGAGCATTTGTAGCACATTTTGCTGTGTGGTATACAGCGTAAAGCAATAATTGGAATTAGTGTAGAACACAATCAACCCTTATTGCTAGCTACGGCTATTCAGATGTGTATAAACTGCATTCCAGTTCCTAGCATTCGCAATACTAAGTAAACTCCAGTGTAGAACATAAACTATATGCATGTGCCCAGTTCCTTCGGAGCATTCAAACTATTTTTAAAGTGAGAACAAGGTTGGCTGCAGAATACTGAGTGTCCTGATTGTTAGTTGCAGTATAATTTATGATCAATGTTGGTACTGAGCCGGGTCCTGGCTTTGATCAGCCTCTTATGGTTGTTTCAGGTCCCGTTAGAAATTCAGTGTAGATTAATTGATTTGGGAACACAGCAATGAACTCAGTACTTTGAATTTCCCTCACCTTGTACTGTGCTGATATTCAAGTTCCTTGGCATATCAAAATGTTGTTATAGAACTCTTTGCCTGAATATAATGTAGTGTTAATTTGTATAACCAAGATGCACACATGCGAGTAAATAATGAAAAGAATAATACAAAAAGTCAAAACCATAGTGAACCTCGTGTCTCAGCGCGGCCATCAATATGCTAATTACTCGGGCTGCCTGTGGCAGCGCCGAGTCTTAAAATGCAAGTCGTTATTATTATTTTTTTTAATCAGTGTCAGACGGCTTCTGCCCATGCGTTAAAGGTCAAATTCAAACCAATCAGATTGCACTGTGCTGGTCACGCAACAATCGCCAGGTTAAATGTATTTACATAAGTGAATACAGTAAATCAAAATGGTCGACCCGCGAGGGCGAAAGCCTTCCAACAGGCTCAGGATATTTCAACTGGCGCTCTTGTTGACCATAAAAATACATGAACAACCAGGAGCCGTAATACATTCGATCAGCGCTGTTTGGACAGATCCAATGTACATTTAGAAACGTAAGCGAAATACAATATTCAAACACGTTTGGATATCAACGGGTATCGAATTATAATCAAAGGTTATATCTCGTTTTTTCTTTGTTCCCATGTATTAAATTTCAAGCGAACTTTTCTACTTTCAACACACCGGTCGCTAAACTGTACGAAATCTCCAAGAATAAATCCCTAATGTCCAAACTAACGGGAAAAACTGAAAGAGGAAATCCTTGTGAGCAATCGACGTACATATGAAGCTATATAAGTTATCATCGACTATATGGGAGTCAAACATCGAGCTGCTATGAAACCGCTTGTGACAGTTTGTTTACGCACTTTCGTGGTCGCTAAACTGTACGAAATCTCCAAGGATATATCCCTAATGTCCAAACTAAAGGGAAAAACTGAAAGAGGAAATCATTGTGACCAATTGCCATGCATATGAAGCTCCAGAAGTAATTATTGAATACATGAGAACCCATAGAGAAAACCGATAATAATGAACACGGTATTAGTTTCACGGACATTTGTGGCTTAACTGAACTCGCGCTACAGCATATATAGCTTGAAATACTGTACGAAAACTCCCGTTTAAAAAATTCCTGATGCCGAAAGGACCGTAGCATTTAAACAAGATATCCTTCTGACCAATCGACATACATATTAAGCTGTGAAAGTATGTTTCCATTCCATAACAGCCGATAGTGCAAACTAGTAAACTGCCACTAGTAAATTAACCTTGCGTACTTCCACGAGTACTGAACTTTCTAGCGTCAAATGCATGTGTTACGTTTCCAAACTTTAGGACAAGAAATCTTCCATAGAATGTTCTATTTTTTTTACAGCTGAGAACTGTATTATTAAACATAAGAAATAAAACTATGGTGCCATTTGAAGAATTATATCATGTCAAAAATGCAAACGAAGAAAAATATATATCTACGGACGCGAGCAGCTCGATCGTTTCACTTTGGTCAAATTCGGACTGTTTACGACTGGAACCTGCAGTTTTACCGGACCTGCAGACTAAATTGTAAACGTGCCGTTGCATGAATAAGTAGTGTTTACAGTAAAATATCAACTACTTTAATTTACATACGAGCAAACAAAAATATTAAATTACATACATGTATATAAACTAGGGGAGCAGAGAATGAAAGTCACCGCGCTACCGGCCACTCCTAAAGGCTGCTAATAATTATTTCCTTTGGTTATTACTAAGAGGGTTTCAAATGAAAGTGTATTTCATCTTCAATCTCATGTGGCCCGAGTGAAAGCCCAGATGGGCTCTTGTTATATGATAACTTCCGGCGCTAGGTAAAAGTGCACACTTCCTGTAAGCTACAAATAGACAAAATAATAATGGCTGAGGTCACACTTGAAGGTTTACTTCAGTAACTTTGCCTTGACTGAGGTAAAACTCATGAGCTTTCTTTACTACAGTAAACAACTCGCACAACCAATTAAGGGTGTCTAGAAAACTCAGACCAAGTTCCTCTTCAGCAAGGCATGATTTATAGTATCTTACTGTTTGTAGTTTTGGTACTTGCATGTACAGCGAAAAGCAGAATCCAATACAGCGAGCGAGCCAACAGAATGCACTCGGGTTCAGCACAAATTATGGCCGAGTTGATTTTCAACTTCGTCTTCAAGGTGCAGAACAGACCATGTTTGACTTGATATATAGTTTGGACATCAGACTTTCTCGAATGCTCCAGAGGTAACACACACTTTCCTCAGGCTTTGATAAATCGTACTTGCAAACTTTATAAACATCGCATTTGATTTTTTGAAAACAACAAGGCAACATACACATCAAAACAAAACCACCAGCGAGCGAAAACCAAACGCAATGCCAATGGCGAGACGCAGAGCACATGCCTGTAAAGTCGTGCGCGCGCATCATGTATTTACCAGTTCCCCGGACGAGATAATTTATTCCAAAAAGTACAATCTCGATTTATTTCGCCTGGGAAAGCACAGGTAGCCCACACATGAACGCAATCACTTTGCTTCCCGTTCGCCGAAGTACTAGATTTGGCTACCATGTCTATTTATGTCATATGCAGTTGACTTTAAGCCACCGGTTTTGAAAATCATCCTTATTTTTCAATCGCTCCAAACTTACCAGAGTTGAAATACAGTGTACTTTGTTGAATGTAATCCCAACGAACACTCTTCTTCCCCGCCGAACCACAGACAATGATGGACTTCGGCCACAAAGCTAAACAACACGAAACTCGTCCGCTTTGATTTTGTTTATAGAGCCATTTCCTCCGTTTATCAGCTGTAACACAAGCTGCTGGGACGTTTAGGGTTTCGAGTCCTTCATCAGTGCAATTAGGGAAGAGATATAAACTACAATAAATACTTTCCGAGACAAACAGACTTGACTGTATACGCGGCGTGATGGCGATAATTTCACAAGTTCACTCGCGCTCGCGACGAGTTGAGCCATTTGAAAAATCAAGGACCCTGGAACGAGCTGAGAAGGCGGCTGTATTTTAGGCTAGTTATCAAACTCAATGCATTGAGGTTTCTTCAGTTTTCCCCATATTAACAGACATGTAACAGTATATTAATGTCTCTCAATCCAGTAGAAAGACTAGCTGTGTAGTTGACCTGACAGTTCAGTTACCCATTGCCTAATTTTACGGCCGGGAATAGATTTCTGACAATGACTCATAGAAATCGATATCTCCTTGTCTCGCCTTGTCTGAGAGCTTTGACCTTTGTTATCTGAGCGCGCCTGACGAAATCTACCCTGAGATTATAATGCGATACCTTTTATATCTAAACGTGTTTAGAAACACTTAAGTTGAGATTGTATTACGCTTACGTTTTTATATCTGTCCAGACAGCGCAGATCTAATGTATTACGTTGTTCGTGTATTTTTAGGTCTATCACAGTTCTTTTACAAGAATCAGAAGATGAAAAAGTAGTTAAAAAGAACTGTAGCGCCTCGAAGTCTTACGTGTTGCTCATTTCACATTCCCACAGTGGTAATTATACGGTAATGATATTATGTGATGAAAACAGCGTTAAATAAATCTATAACGTTTAATGCGCATGCCTCCTGCTTTATCGCTCGATCACAGCGTCTCCGACCCACATTGTTAGTTGCAAAGGTCTGAACTGATCAACTTCTGTCGTTGATAGAACAAAAAAAAATAAAAAAATAAAAAAAAGACACAGACTGCATTTTAAGACTCCGGCTGCTGCCATAGCAGCGCCGGAGTAATAAAATGCAAAACCGTTTCTGCAGATATCGAAACCATGCAGTTTTTTTCAAAGGAAACAATGGTAGTTGCATATAATCTTCATTTTGCTTCTGTTTTTGTAATGAATGTAAAATTATTATTTGCATTACACGCATAACGCATTCTATGGCAAACTTTAAAATCATCATATTCAACTTGGTTAATTTATATATCAATTATTATCAATTATTATCAATTAGTCATCAATGGATATCAATTGTTTATCAATTGTTATAATATAACCCAGATAGTACGAGCGCTCTGATTGGCTTATAGACTCTATGGTCTATCGTACCGGTAAACACATAAATCTTGGGATGTTGGGAAAACACTTGAAATGCTTGAAAATCACGCGTCTTTGGCTTATGATTTTCAAGCATTTCTTGTGTTCTCCCAATATCCCACGTGCTTTATTTCGCCAGTAAACACATTGAAATGTGTGGTCTACTGCTTAACTAATAGAGCGGATTTCAATTGAGTGTCGGAAGTGTTTTGGTTTTGCGTTTACTAAGCTCTCCTATTTGCTGAGAAAGTAAACCAACCAATCAGAATCCAAAGTAAAACCAAACGCAAATTGATTTTGGTTTTGCTTTGGTTTGTCATTGGCTCACAGGGAAGCCATTTATGAGTTACTTGTGATTACTCGCTCCTATGATTGGCTGGCTGTGGGTAATTTGCGTTTGGTTTTACTACACTCAACTGAAAACTGCTCTATCAACTGATATTAATCAATTAACCAATTGATATTAATTATACCAATTATTAATTCTATCAATTAACTACGTCGGATTGGTGTTGAAAGTTCTCGACATGTCGCTCACCCTCATCCAATAACTTGTTTATTATTTTATTCATGATAAGCACGTTCATGTTGCCTGTAGGTATTTCCAGCTAGAATGATTGTGGTCTCACTTTCATTTCGGAATACTTCAGTGAGTAATATCCTCTGAATTTAAGCCATGCGATACCATGAGGATTTTTCACATTGCCAAGATACAGTCCATTAAGGTGGGAGGCGTGACACCTATCGTACCACCAAGCACCTTCAAACGCAACTGCACAATTGGCGCTAGAGATATCATTATCTCTATCTGTTGTGGTAAATGCCATGGTATTGTGAGTACCAAGCGAGTCTCCTGCAGAACCTGAATATGAACTCACACTCAATCTGTAGTTGGATCCTTCATTGCCAACACTAAAACTACCATATTTGGCATACACTTTAGTTTTTCCCCAGTCTTCTAGCTCCACACGTAGAGTCGAGGCTGTCCTAACCGTCAGTCGGTGAATGTAGTCATTACCCAACCAGAACTCGCCATTCAGGTTTCCAAAACCTATTTTGTATGGATTCCATGTGCGATAAAAATTAATGGATCCATCTTTTCTTCTCTGGAAGACTGTCCATCCCCCTCCGTCTGTTATCATGTCACAGTAGACTTGGAAGGCACCTCGGCCGTCAGGGTTCACTGTGTACACGCCGTTCCTTCGTACTCCTGACTTGTAGAACTCAGAACAATCTCTGGCTGTGTGTAAACAAGGATAATTAGTCATGGTACTATTATAGTTAAACTATATTATTAATATTAGAGATATTTGACTCCCTTGTGGATCCCTTTGCATACTTATACCGGCTGCCACTCCGCTAGTCAGAAGGACCGAAGTGTGTATTACTATATGGATGTCATAGAATTTACCACTATTATCTGTTGTCAGTTTCGGCCTTAGCTTTTGTTAGACAGATCCATTTTTGTTTGACAGCAATGTTTAACAAAAATCAACAGCAAAGTGCAAGAAGAAAAAAAAAAAATCGGTACTATTATAGTTAAACTATATTATTATTAATATTAGCGATATTTGACTCCCAGTATTATGTTGTTTTCGGCCTTTTGTTAGACAGATCCATTTTTGTTTGAAAGCAATGTTTTAAAAAATCAACAGCAAAGTACAAGAAAAAAAATTCGGTAAAGAACATGGGGAGAATAAGATACCTTGCCGTACTTCCAGCTTGGTAGCCGCCTCTGCCCTCGACACTCCAGCACTAGTAGCTGTACACATGTACATTCCAGTGTCTGACACTTGTACATTGTTGATCGTCAAAGTTCCATCTCTCACTTCAGATCTACCGGCAGGCAAATCTCCTACCAGTCGTCTCCATGAAATAACGGTTGGGGAATCACCCCTAACTCGACAAGTCATTGAAATGGATCCTCCTGGTCGTGCTAATATCTTACTGGATGGTTTAACGGAGAATACCGGTGTTTGTACCACAACAAGGAATGTTTTACCAAGGGACCATCCAAGAAGATTTTCTGCTTTGCATACATAGGTGCCTGTATCTTGACGTCGAGTTGCGTGAAGTGTTAGCTGTCCATTCTTGACGATGACACGATTCCGCGGTAACTGACCTGATGCTCTCGACCACGTGACTTTAGGGGCGGGAAATCCAGTCACGTGACATGTTGGTAAAGTAACACTGTTTCCTTTTTTAACATAGATTGGTCCGCTGTCAAGGAACAGACGAGGTCCAACTAGATATGTATGAAAGAACACAGTACCTTGTTTAAAATAGTTAGAACTGTGCAGGAGTCAGTATCTCTCACAGGATCACAGGGAGCAGAATCGGCAACATTTGTTTTGTTGTAGTATTACTGCTGTTCTGTAACTGATGAGCGCCCGCTCTACGAAGCCACCACGATACCGTCCGTGCCGACAGCGCGCGCGAGGCATGAAGTGATGAGATCGCGCGCAGTACGGCGGTAATACTACAACAAATTGTAGCGGACCTCCCGCGCGGGCCGAAAGCGCGAGCATGAGAGTGAAATGTTAGCGACATGTTCTTGCCCGAGTGACCGTGCACCAGCGCGCGGAACACGTGAGGTTTTCGAGCTCGATTTTGTATGGCTTTTAACGTCGTCCTATCCTTTACATTCAATCCTCCGTTTATGGGATTCTGTATTTTTCTAAGTTATCTCAATGATAAGTGTATTTTTTTTTGCCGTAATGCGTAAAACATTCAATTTCCAACTTTAATTTCCGTTACATCTTCGCGTGCACGTATACGCGCCATGTTATTTTTGTTGTATGCCGTCACCTTTTTCATTACATATGCGCGTGGAATTCATCTGCACGTGCATAATTTATTTTCATAATTACGTCTGCACGCACGCATTACATTTTCCGTTACATACGCGCGTGCATCTCAACTGCACATGCACTATTTATTTTCGTAAATTAATTGCCATTACATATATGTGCTTGCGCTTGCATCATTCTGCCGTGCGTCTGTCCACTTACAGATGCACAAATGGCTCCAAAACGTGAAGAGAACATCACTGAGTGACGTCACTCGACTGCGTCTCGTGGCGCACTTCTTTATTCTCTTCACGTTGTGACGTCATATGTGTATCTATTTAACAATTAGATCCGCAGCCCAGGCTATGAGTCATTAGTATAAACCAACTAGTGGACTATTACAAATTCTGCATTCTGATTGGCTACCCTACTATAGGTCTATTTGTGATAGCCCATGGTGAAAATGCGCGCGGTTTTTGTCTACCATGGGCTATCACAAATAGACCTATAGTAAGGTAGCCAATCAGAATGCAGGATTTGTAATAGTCCACTAGTTGGTTTATACTAAAAGAGGATAGACGCACGGCAGAATGGAATCTATTTATTAAATAAGATGTTAAAAGGAATCACCCGGCGCTGATGTAACGCGCGTTACTATTCTGCTCCCTGTGCAGGGATAGCATGGTTGGTATATTTAACAATTAGACCCGCAGCCCGAATGGGCTACGAGTCAATAGCCCATGAGGCGCTGCCGAATGGGCTATTTAACTCGTAGGCGCCCATGAGGGCGAGAGGTCTAATTGTTTTAATATAAACTAACTAGTCGGACAGTAGAAAATAATAGAAAGAAACAAATTGAAGTTGAAAAAATGTTATTATTTCATGAAAATGCGTGCGGTTTTTCTCTGCCATAGGCTATCACAAATAGACCTATAGTAGGGTAGCCAATCAGAATGCAGGATTTGTAATAGTCCACTAGTTGGTTTATACTAAAAGAGGATAGACGCACGGCAGAATGGAATCTATTTATTAAATAAGATGTTAAAAGGAATCACCCGGCGTTGATGTAATGCGTGTTACTATTCTGCTCCCTGTGCAGGGATAGCATGGTTGGTATATTGCAGAATAGTTATGTGTGTGGGAACGTTCAAGATCATTGACCGATGCCATGCATTTTCGAATCTTCCAAAAAATAAGTGAATATGGAATGATGACAAGATATTGTGTTTGGTGGATCAGGGGGTGTTATTACGAATATTTACAATTGACATATGTGACCGACGAATAACAAAACAAATCGTTGCACTTACACTTGACAACCAGTGTTGCTGTTTCCTGTGCCACACCCAGGATATTAGAAGCCCTGCACTGATACACTCCTGAGTCATTCATGGTGGTGTTCAGTATCTCCAGCTTACCGTTACCATCCATCACCGACCTGTTCTTGTCCATAGAGCCACCCACTTTACTCCAGCCAATCACAGGTCTAGGATAACCACTAGATGAACAATGCAAGACTGCAGACTGACTTTCTTTGACAATCAACAGGTGAGGAGAAACCACCAGATCAGGGGCTGATACTGATTGGCCAGGCTCTCCTTTTAATCCCAGCATTCCACGAGGCCCTGTGGCACCCTTCTCACCTTGGTCACCTTTCAAGCCAGCTGGTCCCATGATGCCTTGCTTGCCGCGCCTTCCTGGTCTTCCCATTGTTCTTCCTTTTAATCCCGGCATTCCACGGGGCCGTGTGGCACCCTTTTCACCTTGGTCACCTTTAAAGCCAGCTGGTCCCATAATGCCTTGCTTGCCGCCCTTTCCTGGCCTTCCCGTAGTTCCTTGCGGTCCTTCTGGTCCTTGCCTGCCTCTTGGTCCTCTTCTTCCTCTTGATCCTTTTAGGCCTGGTCGTCCTGGTGGCCCGGAGGGTCCTCGGATATAAACGTGTTTTTCCTTTATATTAGAAAGTGATGAGAGAACCTTGCTAATTTTCTCGAGTTTGTCTTCAATAGCCTTATTTGAGTCGGTAGTGTTTGGCAGGTTTCTCTTCGGTCGTCGTTTTGAATCTTTAATCATCTCTGATTTGACTGGAATATTCGAGTCAACTGTTGATTAAGGACATATAAGGATAATATTTCCTCTGCGAATTTCTCTCAAGTATAACACTGTAAATATTCGTCGTAAGAGTTGTTGTAGGCAAGTTATAACTGAAAATAAAATGTTGTCGAAGAAACGTTTTGCATTTTCAAGTAGTATGTATGCAGTCAAGTCTACACATTATACATTTTTCAACTAATACGTATACGGTACCCAAGAAAAACACGAATTTTGAAGAAAAGGGGCGAAAGGTATTTGGATAGAACATGTGTATTTTCGCTAATGATTTTACTATATCAGTTAAGTCAGAGAGGGTTTGAACATTTAATCTGTGACTGCAGAAAAACTCGAGATTGTCTATCCAAGCCCTAGAATGCCGATAGTTTTAGTAGTTTTCTTATGAGCATGCTTTTTTGTTTCACTCAGTCTAAATGAAACCATTTAGGCCATCCCAATAAAATGTTTCGTTTCCCATCGCAGCTCCCCTCGTAAAAGTGGATCGGTCGGTCGGGCAAAAAAAATCGTGGAGGTTTGGGTTCTAGTATGCTTGGTTGCTAAGTTAGAAGGACTGGTTACAAAGTCATCGGAGATCGGTGGCAGATTGCAAATGGCTACTAGTTCACATGGATTGGTGATTCGTTTGAAAGAATCATATCGGGAGGGGGGGGGGGGGGGGGGGGGGTGGGGTCTATAAAACATGTGGTGAACCCTGTCTGCTGCATTTGCACTGAGAGGGTGATAAGCCGATCGTCTCGGGCCCAAAGTCTGTGTTATCAACAGGTGGAAAGCGTAAAAAGAAGACTTAACTGAATACTAGCTGTCGTTTAAGTACTAAATCGCCAGTTTGCTCAGTTGCGCGAACTTTGCTATTAAGTTATAAGACGTTATTGATACTGACAAGGAAAGCAAGAAACTCACAAAAGGCTGGCTCGTATAATCGTCCCGATCGCCAGAAAACACGTTTTCAGGCGACTGGGACGATCGGGACGATTATATAAGAACCAGCCTTAAGGATTATGCATTGTATAGTTTTTGTCTGCCGTTTTTCTGCCATTATAAATTGGCATTCATTCAAATAAAAGAACTTAGGCTTACTTTACATATTGCTCTTTTATATAAGAACGATTGATGTCAGTATTGTTTGACGAAATTTATATTAGCTTAGAATAGAAACATAGTTTATATTGATAGAAAAAGAAGACAAAAAACTCGCTAAAGGAATATATGCGGCACTTCCGATAGTTTTTATCTTCTGTTTTTCTGCCACTGTAATTCGTATTTAGAGAGAATGATGTTCAACAGGCTGTTCATGAATATTAAAATTAAACATCTTGAGTTTATTAAACAATGAGTCCGAATTTTTTTTGTTTTAGATTTCAAAAATATTGGGTCGGTCGGGCGATGGGAAACGAAACATTTTATTGGGATGGCCTTAGATTGTTGTCTGAGAGTTCCATTTTAAGCTTGGACCAGACATGCACCCTGGAAATTAAGCAGTTGGATGTGACCAGACTGATGTGACCTTCATTGCTTCATCGCGAGTGAGTTTAGTAATCTGGCAGCTTTTCAACTGAAGTTCCTGTTATGGCACATCGTGTGATTTAATCCGTCATGTGAAATGAATGCACGTATGAACAATGTTACACTGATCATTTAATATAAAGGGTACAGAAATCTAAAAATACATTGATTTGTTGTATACTTCAATTAACAAACAAACATGTGAAGAAGTTAATGTGAACTCAATTCATTTGGAAATTACCGATCGTTACAGAGTAAGAGTAATACTGCCCCACAAACCTTCATTCCTCTGCATAGGTCCGCCTGTGCGTTTGGGCGGCCTCCAGACGAAGTTCTTATCCAACTGGTTCAATTTGGTTGTGTGTTGGTTAAGAATGAGTTCAATTCTCACAAACTCACCACAAACTAACAGCATAGCCACTAGTGATATGACAACAGTGGTCTGCGATGAAGAGGAATGAAGAGTCTTCTTAGTCATGTTTTAGACGATAGCAATTAGCGGTGATGAGAACTCTCTGGAGTCTCAGGGTTTTGTAAATCGACGCCGATCTCTGAGTTTTGCGTAGACAGTAAATATTATATCTGTTATATATCCGGTCCTGCATGCAGAGAAGTTGAAATTTAGGTATTTTCAAGTGATGAAGGTCACAAGATATAACGGCAGTTTTAAGTGAGGTCGACTAAAATGTACGGCATCATGCCGACAGTTACCATGACAACACCATACCGTATCATCGGATTGTCTAGCATAAAAAAGTACATTGGAATCCCGTTAATAATGAACTCGGTTATAAAGAAGTCCCCGATATAACGAACATGGTTTTTTCAGCCCGGCAAAAACATGGGCTGGAAAAGCGTTATAACCGGGAGTCGTAGCGGCACTAGCTTAGCATCGTTATGACGTTCCATTGTAGGTCCATTTGAGCGTCGAGCATAGTGCTGTTACTTTGGATGGCTAGTTTTTTCAAATCTTCTCCTTTTATAGCCCTTTTGACAAATCGTTTATTTTCTGTGTGAGATCCGTCATAGCATAGCGAGGCAATCCTTTGTTTTTGACAGGCTAGCCTTGTAGTGAGGGACAGTCAAAACGAGGCTAACCTGGCAAAAACAAAGGATTGCCTCGCTTTGAATCCAAGATGGCCACCAGGTGAAAAAAAGTGAATTCTGATGTGACCTTGATCGCGAGTGAGTTTATTAATCTGGCAGTTGTTCAATTTCCTGTTATGGCACATCGTGTGATTATCCGTCACGTGAAAATCAATAGAAAGGAGAAAGGAATAAAATATAATTTTAAAATCACACTATATATACGCACTTAAATTGACAAATAGACATGGAAAATGTTCATTATTGAATGGTTATTTCATTTAACAATGGTGTGATAGGGATACAATTATGATAGTAATGCCCAACAAACCTGGTTTTCCCCGTAGCCGAGGCGGCCTCCAGACAAGCTTGTTGTCAAACTTGTTCATTCTGGTTGTGTGTTGGTTGAGAATGAGTTCAATTCTCACAAACTCACCACAAACTAACAGCACAGCCACTAGTGATATGACAACAGTGGTCGATGAAGAGGAATGAAGAGTTTTCTCAGTCATGTTTTAGACGACGAATTTTAGCGACGATGAGAATTAACGCTCTGAAGTCTGACTTTTATCACAGGTAGCCCAAGCTTGGGATCTGTTTATTAATATTTAACAGCATTTGTATGGGATTGTTTAGTTTTCCATGTACAACGTAAATCTTGAATTAAAATCGACAGAAACCTATACAGTGTCTTCTTCTGTTCCTTAACTATGTCTTTACCCTGTTACAGCGAATTTCAGTAAAGTTAAATTTCTCTTCAAACCCTACCCCATACGTATCGGCCTTAGGGTTCTAAGCGAAAAAGATTTGCTGAAATTCGCTGTAACATGGCACAGACACAGTTAAGGAACACAAGAAGACACTGTATAGGTGTGTCGATTTTTATTCAAGATTGACGTTGTACATGGAAAGCGAAATCCCAAGCTTGGGCTACCTGTGCTTTTATACGACAATCCGGTTGCGTATGAAGTAAAATACGCGCGTATATTACGTTTCAGACTCCAGGGAAGCTGATATATTCAAGTATTTTCAAGTGGCGAAGGTCAGAAGATAGAAAGGAAGTGGGGTAGAGCATCGTTTTAGGGTAGCCTACGTATAACTGCCCAAGGGAGGAGAGAGGGGGAGGAGAGAAGGGAAAGCTCCCTACCTCCCCCCCCCCTGACACACACACACACACACACACGCACACACACTGCGCGGGTTATGTGAGGGCGACCCCTAGCACGGTACTATGGGTAACGGTGACCGCTTCGTGAATTAAAGGGGAATACTCGAAAAAGAAATGGCCATTTTACAACAACTGCTCAGTTTCTCGTTTCCTGATTGGCTGATTACCACTTGAAACTGATCTGAGATATAATTTTGGGTGGGGATGTGCCGCCCGGGTCCCTAAACCCTGACGCTTTTGCAACACCGTAACTGATATGAACATGTACTGTTGCATTGTGAACATTCTGAATGTTGCTGTCTCGGGGATGCTGTATGAAAGCATTCTGGATTTTCTGCTCTCGTCGCTCGCCGGCCCATTGGGACACGTGACACCAACAACCAATCGGACAGAGTGGTAAATATCTAATTTATGCAAGCTAAAAATAGATCGGCGCAGACTATCATGGGCAGATCGGTTCTCTTAGGCGGATGAACTAATTCGACAATTGGCCTTTTCCAGGAAACAATCACGTACTAATATATTACTTCAATGACCAATGAATTCTGCTCGTGGCTTTACTGAATGGCAAACAAACTTCCAAACGCTGTTTCGGAAAGATCAACAATCGATTGGAAGTGGAAAATAGCATTTACAAACAGGTTTTGCTAATAACACTACCGATCTTGTTCAAGACGCCTTTTAATAAAAGAAAATTACACAGGTCAAATATTTTTCCCGTCCAGCACAACGAGGTGATTGCATTCCTGCAAAAGGCCCACTAGATAGGGTGGCTCGAGGTGTACAAACCAGAATGTAAAAAACTGGCAAAGGAAGGTCACAACAGATGTAAACCCGATTTTTAATTGAACTTCAGCTGAAAGAGAGTACTAGTAAGCAATAATAAAGACGGAATACCAAAAGCCTCCCCGTTATAAGCCCATATCACTAGGGTGACATAAAGTTCCTGGATATAAGCCCCATTCTTCCGGTTGTAACCAGGTTTTTCTTCTCTGAGAGCACTTGCTAAGGTGAACTGCGCGCGCTTTCATCAACAACAAATTATAATTATTTTAACGGGATTCCTGTGTTACTGTCTCGCGCGCAATGACGTTTAATATTTCATCACAATCGCAAGTTCTACTCAGTTGAGTTTTAGTCTAGAGACTTCAAGATGTTGATTTTAATACTCAGCGTGATTTGTGTGACTCTTTATGGCGTCAAACAATATATATTTCCCAGTTTGACCGTCACAGAGTGTGTGGTTAAGCTATTGACAAGCATGTCATTGCACAGTGAAGGTAAGCTCGTATTGAGAACAAAATACGCACTGATTCGTTCTGATCGTTCTGAGCTAATGAATCTGAGAACGCCTTTAAATATCTGTCACCTGAACTCGTTTGGTTCAGATGGGAGAACATCTTGACTGATTCCAATTCGCGTACGTGTAAAGTCGTGATTTATTCGTCTAATCGCGTCCAAGCAAACTCCAAGTGAATTCAATATGCCCTGTAACTGTGTTGGGCGCAACGCGGCAAAACGTCAAGCGCATGCGCTTTTGATGAGCCCATCGCGCGCGCGTCTCCCCAGTTTCCCGCCGAAACTAAAAAATAACAGAGACAATCAGCCCTGTTTCTAATTTTAAGTTCGTACGCGTATATAGGTGAAATGTTTCGAGAAAAACAAGAAAACTACTTAAAACCTAAGCCGTAGACTTTAACAGGTTGAAGTTTTCTTTATTTGTAATTCACTGTGAGTTTACTAAGTTATAAAATTATTTATTTACTAAAAAAAGTTTAAAACCTCGGTAGCTTGCGATCTGAGGATTAGCCGGGTCCTGGCTTTGATCAGCCCCCATGGTTGTTTCAGGTTTCGTTAGAATTTCAAATATTATTTGTATTTGAACTCCAAAGCCTTCGTTCTTTTCAGTCGGGTGAGCGGAGCATAACGTTTTGCCGCGGTGTGTGTCTTGGGTGGACTGAAACGTTTTACGGTAGCCTCACGCGCTTCGCCGGCAGCCTCGACCACACAGACTATTCATCCTGTTGAAGTATTTAAAAATGAGGAAACCATACTCATAGTTGGCTCTTCTCAGAAGACATGATCATGAAGTGTGTCGCGGCTTTTGGTGCTTCTCCTGCAATACCGTTCATTTGGAATAGGTTTTAAGCGTTATTTTTGCTCTTTTTTCTGCAGAACAAATCAAAGCAATTGGCACTGACAATGTGAAGGTAAAGACAGGATCGTGTCTTCCAGGTAAGACTGAATAACTTCACGCTCGCTAGTCAAATGTCAGAACGCCTCTCTACGTGCTAGCGTATAACAGGGACTCGATAAGGCATGTTGCAAGACACTTGATACGACAATTGGGTGGACTAGCTTTTAGGTTGAACTCACTCGACTATGAAATATTTATTTTCAAGGGACTAACTTATTTCTTTCTTTGGATATTGATATATTTATTATTTTTGATATAACTTGATTATTTATCATCACTGCATTTGCACTGAATATATATATATATATATATATATATATATATATAACTTGTAATAAAGATCCAATGTCTTATGCCAACGGATATAGTCCAGCTACAAGGATCCAAGGATTCATAGACGGTGCTTTGCAAGGAGTTCAATAAGATTAATAAAAAAGGCAAAGACCGTCAACTTATAACTGTAAAAAATATATTTTTGAACGTTTCGGCCATTCAGCCTTCTTCAGCTAAAAAAATGGAAAATGCGTGGTACAAGCAAATGGTAAAAAGATCTGTATAAATAACACTATGTGTGTACAATATGTGTAAAAAAGATTACATAATGCTATTGTTTAAAAAATCGCTAACTAAAAATGCTGTACAAGGTATTTGAACGTACTAAATTATTGTATAAAAGGTAAGCTAAAAAATCTGTTAAGAGTTAATCTCATAATTAACATAGCTTCTTTTCTTAGTTTCCCATAGGACAATTGCGTAACTCTTAACATATTTTTTAGTTTACCTTTAATACAATAAGTTCGGTACGTTCAAATACCTTGTATAGCATATTTAGTTAGTGAATTTTTAAACAATAGCATTATGTAATCTTTTTTACACATATTGTACACACATAGTGTTATTTATACAGATCTTTTTACCATTTGCTTGTATCACGCATTTTCCATGTTTTTAGCTGAAGAAGGCATTATTGCTGATAATTGCTGAGATGATGCTTTTAAAAATAAATACGACATTTAAAAGCTGTTACGTTTAGTACTGGGAAAATTTCGTTTAGTTACTACATCCAAAACCCTTAGATGGACATTAGCAGTACATATACGTAGCCATTGTCGCATCGGTTTCAGTGCGGGACAGTAACGGGAAATCGTTCCCACAATGCACCCGATATGTTGATATGTTAACACCTCATAATTTTTGCACTTTGCTGTATATATATATATATATTAACACGCCCACAGGGCCTTCGTCATTTTGTTGAAAAGGCCACTACGGAGTATTTTGATAAATGTAGACTATAATTACATACAATTAACATTAATTAGTAATAATTATTTTTCAGTGAACGATACTGTGAGACGAGCGTATAGACCAGTATACCATACAACAGTGCTGTGGGACAATATCACAGCACAGTTAGGTGAGTAGAAGCAATTATGTACTAATAAGCAAGTAGTACAGTCAGGATAGCGGCAATAAAACTACCGCATGCAGCACCCGTGTGGTGGGAGGGGTGATGGGGATCTCATAATATGACAACACAGTTACTAGGTGCGTAGAAGGTTAGGTGGTAGTTGTCAGGGGTGCGCGTTGTGGTTTTAGGGTTTGAAATTGATGCGCCTGTATTTTTAGGCCCTTTCAACACCAAATTCCCCACCCTCCCCCCATGGGATACATCATCTGGGCGGCGTTTAATACCAGTTGGCGTGTTAATATATCTGATAATCACTTGTTTCCTATCTATCCAATTTACTCCCCAGCCACCCCCTGAAGTAAACACCTCAGTACGTGTTGAATTGAAAAACTCAATTTCTATCCCTCAGAGTCACCTAAATTCAAGATGTCCAATTACTTCTCGGATACAAGCTTAAGAACATCGTTACACGAATCACAAGTGGCAGTGTACGTTCCTGCAGGCTCTTGTATGAACTTCTCTTTTCATATACAAGCACTAGCAGTTACTGTTCTGGCTATGGTGATACTTGTGGCTGTACTTCTTATGTGGTATGTAACAATAGATGTATATTATTAACATGATTACAATACACACATCATTATATCACATGGTATTCACACAACCAAGTACATGATAAGCCAGTCTTCTGATAACTAAAGGCTGCTATTGGTCCAAATATTGCCAAAGTTTGCATGAGCATCTCACTGAAACTTGCCTACTAGCCTCATAAATGAGAGTGAAGATAATTAATAAACAATGGTTATTTAAATTGGACTCCATTTATGCAATGGGTCTCTAGGAATGTTTACTGTTTATAAACATAATTATAATGCTAATGTAGCAACCATGATTGAAAAAGGCCGTTTCGTGCAAGGAACCAATGGCTCTCTGCTTGGTACATTAATGACAATAGTGAATAGCGGTATTTTACATAGACATCAAACATTTACATTCCCCACCTAATCTTGCCTATCTCGCCATTCGCTACCACTACCATGCAGCCGGCTCGTTATGTCTAAAGATTTTTGTTCCTCGCCTAATCTCGCCTACTCCCGTCCAAACCCACCTAATCTAACGGTGACTTCTGATAATCATATTCATAACATTGCAGACTATAGCACAACGTCATACCCTAAACAGTTCGTTATTCGCCTATAGGTATAGAAGACGACATAGCAAATTGTCAACTGGCTGTACGACTGAGGTGGGCTTCATTGATGAAAAGTATTTATATTATAATTAACATAATTAATATTGAACCAAATTCTGCAAAAACTGAACTAATCAACAGAATTGTTTTAGCACAAAAAATAGACAAGGACTGTCTGGGATAGTGATTTCTTTCGGAACTTGCAGAGCGAATTGTAATGCTAATTTCAGTATCTTTTACGATTCCTAGATCACAGTTCAAAACAACAAAATTCCATGTACAATACTTTGGAATTACCGACCCGCAAAACGACATCGTAAGAGAAACGTTAATAAACACAGGGCATGGTCTGTGCGCAGCAAAGAAAACCAAACCAAACCAACGTCCATATATCGTCAAATCCTCAAAAGAAAAATAAATAAAGCAAAGAATGCGAGGAAACGAAAAGTGCGGAACGTTCATGCCTGTTGCTACGTCTCCGTGGGCGATGAAGAAGAAATAAATACAAAGGGTGATAAAAATCCAGAAAATCTGCAAGTCAAACAAGAGCCTGGCATAACAATAATCCAAACTGGAAATGAAAAAGGTCAGTACACATATTTTCTTGTTTGCTTTGATTTTGAGTAACAATGCGCTAGCCGCGCGGTCAGTATAACCAGCAGTGCTTTATACAATACTGACTAAAGTCTTCATCAGTTGTATATAAACTTCCTACTAATCTTGTTGTTATTAAATCAGTTGTACCATCTGTACATGTTTCAGTGCTCCTCACCGACCGAGAAATTGCAAGAAAGGCTGAAGGCACAATGAAAATACTAGAGGTCAGTAGATACATTTTTGTAGCCGCAGAGTAGCTGTACTAACACCCTGCTTAATCTTTTCGAACATTTCTTGCCTGTATTAGTGTTTACATGGAAACAGATAAATGCCCAATCTGCTAAATAGCACTTGTTTTTATTACAGAAATGGAAGCCACCCACTGGAGCATCGCCGTCTGAAACTGTTCCTCTGCAGAAAAAAGGAGAGAAGGTAACTCAGTTTGCTTAAATGGCAAGCATATAATCCCACGAGTTCCTAAAGACAGGAATCGCTCGCTAGAGAATGTATGGAAAAAGATGTTGTATAACATTGCTAGTGGGAGAATGAAATGCGCTATGTATTTACAAACTAGCCTACACTCACCTGCACAGGACGACACTCACCTGTACTAGACTACATTCACATGGACTGGACTGCACTCACCTGCACTAGACTACACTCACCTGCACTAGACTACACTCACCTGCACTAGCCTACACTCACCTGCACTAGCCTACACTCACCTGCACTGGACTGCACTCACCTGCACTGGACTACACTCACCTGCACTCACCTGCACTGGACAACACTCATCTGCACTGGACTGCACTCACCTTCTCTAGCCTACACTCACCTTCACTAGCCTACACTCACCTTCACTAGCCTACACTCACCTGGACTCATCTGCCCTGTTCTGCTGACAGTGCAGTCAGTTCGAATATTAAACGAGATTATTAGATACTTTATGTTTGTGCCTTATCGGCAAATACAGTCATTAATTTTGCTGACTGCTGGATCAACACAAAATTTCCGCTTCATGCTGCATTCGGCCTTAGGCCTCATGCAGTGTTCATTATTTTTCGTTCATCGTGCCTGTATTTGCCGATAAAGCACGCAATCACGCAAGCAGGCAATGAAATCGCGCGTGTCTAAATAAGAAAATAGTGACATTCACAGGGAGAAAGAAATGACGGTAAATTCCTGGTTTGGCGTCATACATTAACATATTGTAAATATAAACCTCAATAACTCATATAATTTACCCAACTATCATAAAGTCAAAAAAATATTCTACTGTTCACCTAATCAACAGATTTAAAATAAAAAAAAGCTTATTGCCGGTGTGCAGTGACGTCATAGCCTCCATGTTGGTGGACGTTAACAAAACAATTCTCGCTATGACTTGTTATTTGACTCTTCTGGGACTGATTATACACCACCAATAGGCACTTTAAGCTGGAAAATGTGTTCTTAGAAGTAACAACTTAACAACCACTTTTTACTTTTCTACAGAAATATAGATTTGACCCAGAGGAAATGTTCAGAATAAACTCGGAACATTTTGGGGTCAAATCCACCTTTGACAGGAGCATGGCCTCCTATACGTAAGTATTGCATTTTAATGAAATAAAATAGCTAGAATATCTGAAATATTAATTATATCCTTCAGTAGTAATGCCTTAAATTGTTTGTTCTTGACATGTTTTTTTCCCCTGAAGGATCCCGTTAGACGAGAATGCGCGTGCTTCCGCCTATAAACCACAGAAGCAGGAAGGCAAGAAAAGGCCAGTGAAAACGTAAGCATCCGTAGCAAAGCAGCTTTATTTAACGTCGGTAACTCGTGACAGTGTGGTAAGACTGATAAACTCGAGGCCGACGTGGCACCTACGATTTTACGTCCTTATCCGAGAAGACGTGAAGGTCTAACCGTTTGCAGTTCGAGAACGAGATTGTTTTACAAAGGCAGCACCTTCTACTCAGTTATCTTAAGACCCTGAATGTTGGTCCGGCCGGGGTTTGAACCCACGACCTCCTGCACAACAGAGCGGAGCTAACCGGGAGGGACTGGAGCTTAACCATTGAGCTAACCGGGAGGGACTGGAGCTTAACCATTGAGCTAACCGGCAGGCTGTGTTGAACTAGGAGGAGATTTTCCCAGCTAAATGTACCAAAACAATGTAACATTTGTGACGTGACAGGGGAACACATCAGATATTTGAAATGATCGTACAAGGGTATCTTATTTTGAGAAACGTTACAATAATCACTCATGCTTATTCTTCTCTCAATATCATAGTAATTAATTAAATTAAATGTTTTTTTCTTCTAAATCGTACACGGGAAATTCAAATTTAGTCCATAACTGACATCTATAGTGTACTATTTATAGGAATCAAACACAGCATCCATAAAGAACATTTGAGAGCAAACATTTTCCAGCCGAAGTAAAACTCAATATCGCGTCACTGTTGCTTATTCTCTAGGAGGTGGGCAACTGATCGATGGAAACATGAAGTGAAAACGAGGGACAAATACACCAGGCACTGACAAGCGAACTTCATTTCTTTATAAGAATTGATTGGAGTTATTGTAATCGTTGTTATTGTTATATGTTGAACGAAGATATGTGAATATGTTTAGTTATACTGAGTTTTGTATAAGATATTGTCTTTATCTCTATTTCTAAATCAGATTTCCTTTTAAAGCAGAACATAGAATTTTGTTTTCTTCTCTTTTCAACAACAAAGTCAAGTTATTAGACAAATATTTTTCTGGACACTATTATACAAACTATTTGACTTTTACCACCTGCTCAAATTGTGAAATTAAAGTACATATTTATGTAGCTGTTTTGTTCGTATTGTATGATTTCTACGCGATTTCATTTAGTCATTTTTGCGGTTCGTAGCAGACTCATTGACGATAAATATTAATATAATTATGAATCTTGCAGTCCCGTCGCTTAGCGCACTTTCTTGATAGAGTGCGTATATAACGTACTGGGTGACAATCAAAATGGGATCGTAAACCTCTTTATTAAGACTTGTGAAATTCATTAATAATTCATAAGGGTACTAGCCAATCCCATGTGCTGAATGACACCACGATTGCCTCTGTATACCCCCGTACAAACCTGATTAATAAAACATCAGGTTCTGCATCGAGATACAGACCCCATGGTCCGTTATAGCTCTAGTAGTATTCTGTATCAGGTACAAAATACTAGCTAAGCCAGCGAGGGAAGTTTCACGACCGACCACCGACTTCCCCTTTCATGACAAAGTACATCTGCTCTCTTATTATGTATACACCACCTATTCCATGTGGGACCTGTTTTTCTGCACGCTACGCTCTGCTCTCTTATTGCATACACATTGTCTCTTCGATGTGGGATACGTTTTTGTGAGAAACTAATGCCCATATAGATCTCCCGCTCATATTTTATTTACTACATATTTATTGAAAGGGGGCCAAATTGAGGCGAAATGGGTGCGAAACGAGGTTGGAATAAAACAGTATCGAAATGGATTTGTACACCTTGGGCTATTAGATTGTATCAGGAGCCAGGAGCCCATTACCAGGAGCGTCCATCTTCCCCATTGGTTCTGTTCCCAGCACAGGAGTAGATGTGGCTATATTTAGAATTGCATTTCGCAAGAAATAAACAAAGGCAATGTTGTCTTACCCAATCAGATAGCTAACGTCACTTCTCATTATTATTCATATTCATTCTTCTCACTTTCAACGCGGGAATTCGAATTCTAAATACAGCCACATCTACTCCTGTGCTGTAATGGGCTCCTTATTTAGGCTATATCAATGTCATTGGATCGTATGCTTGTGTCATCGGTGTACATGCTTGGTGTTGAATAGGATAAACAGCCGGGTAAGTCATTTATATAAAGGATGAAAATGAGGGGCCCGAGGATAGATCATGCGGTACCCCACAATTAATTATTTGATTTTCTGCATAATTAGGAGCCATTAATATATATATATATATATATATATAGCAATGTTATTTTCTATTCGTTAAGCACGATCTAAACAAATTCAATTCAGTTTCTTCTATACCATACCACAACACTGCAGCTTTTATAAAAGGATTTCATGATCCACCGTATGAAAGGTTTTTGTAAGTCCAAAAGCACGGATATATTATTTGTTCCTTTATTTAGCCAGAGCATTGTATATTTGAGTAAGACCGTCATAGTTGAGCGGTGAGAAGATCTAAAACCAGATGAAATAAAAAATGCTTTGGAAAAACTAAAAAGACTAATATTTACAATGTTGGGGGATACAGCTAAAAACAACTACTACTTTATATCATCTCTAGAAATTGAGCCTGGCACCTCTAGCAATAAATGACGACTTATGTCTGTGCGTGTATGACATTGGTACTTTGAGGTTGGCAAGTCGCTTAGAGGATGAAAACTTTGTCAGAATATTTTTTTTTGTTAGATATGATTTTCTCTACTACGACCACATTCGCCTGGAAACGCACAGGGAGCCAATGCAAGCTGATTAGTATGCGTTCTCCTTCGTCGAACGCAATTACCGAGCACAAATCGTTCCAAAGCACAATTCTAGATAAGAATTATTAGTTAAGTCAGAGAGGGTTTGAACATTTAATCTGTGACTGCAGAAAAACTCGAGATTGTCTATCCAAGCCCTAGAATGCCGATAATTTTAGTAGTTTTCTTATGAGCATACTTTTTGTTTTCTAAATGAAACCATTTAGATTGTTGTCTGAGAGTTCCATTTTAAGCTTGGACTAGACACCCTGGAAATTAAGCAGTTGGATGTGACCTTCATTGCTTCATCGCGAGTGAGTTTAGTAATCTGGTGGCTTTTCAAGTTCCTGTTATGGCACATAGTGTGATTTAATCCGTCATGTGAAATGCATGCACCGTATGAACAATGTTACACTGATCATCTAATATAAAGGGTACAGAAATCAAAGACAATCCAACCTAAAAATATATTGATTTGTACTTCAATTAACAAACAAACAAACATGTGAAGAAGTTAATGTGAACTTTTGGAAATTACCGATTGTTACAGAGAGTAATACTGCCCAACATACCTTGATTCCTCTGCATAGGTCCGCCTGTGCGTGTTTGGGCGGCCTCCAGACGAGGTTCTTATCCAACTGGTTAAATCTGGTTGTGTGTTGGTTAAGAATCAGAAGAATGAGTTCAATTATTCTCACAAACTCACCACAAACTAACAGCATAGCCACTAGTGATATGACAACAGTGGTCCGCAATGAAGAGGAATGAAGTCTTGTTAGTCATGTTTTAGACGATGGAATTTAGTGGTGATGAGAACTTTCTGGAGGCATTTTGTAAATCGACGCCGATATCTGAATTTTGCGTAGGTAGTAAATATTATGTCGGTCCTGTGAGGTATTGACACAAGATATAACGGCAGTGACATAGAGAGGTTTTTAAGGGACCGTTCATCATTTATCGGATGGGGGGATGGGTGATAAATTAGCGAACCATCCTTTTTTAGGTACCCCGTTATATTTAGTAAAACAGCAACTTTTAAGAAACCCCCTACTTTACCCCTCTACCCTACTCTACTCTTGAAAACTGATTTAAATATTCAGGGCCCCCATTAAGCCAAATAAAAAATTCAGGACCCATCACTCATCCACCCCCCCCCCCCCCCCCCCCCCGATAAATAATGAACGGTCCCTAAGTGAGGACGACTAAAAACTACGGCATCATGACAGTTACCATGACAACACAGTACCGTATCATGATTGTCCCGTTATAACGAACTAAGTCCCCGATATAAACATGTTTTTTCAGCCCGGCAAAAACATGGGCTGGAAAAGAGTTATCACCGGGAGTCGTTTTTAACGAATCCTCTATATAACAAACCTATTTTCCGGTCCCTTGGCACTTCGTTATAACGGGGTTCCATTGTATGTCCATTTGAGCGTCGAGCATTAACATTGTGCTGCTACTTTGGATGGCTAGGTTTTTTCAAATCTTTTCCTTTTAAAGCCCTTTTGACAAAACATTTATTTTCTGTGTGAGATAAGATAAAAGTGAGTCAGCTGATCTGGCACCAGAGGCGGTCAGCGGTCTACTGCCAGCAATATCGCCGGAAGAGAGAAGTCGGGAACCTTATAATTACGGTTATATTTTTACGAAGCCAGGAACCGTGGGGAATACATGCAGATACACTCAATGAGAGTGGTTGACGTTGAACGGGAAATCTCGATCCAAATAGCCCACTCTCGATATATGCTTCACTTGTCGCGCACACGAGGTCTCAACACGAGGCTCAGAGGTATAACGCTCAGTGATTCGTGAAAAGAGAAAAGAATAAATTTAATTGTGACCCCGGAGTCTTATAATGAATCCTTGCATGTGTGTGACACGTGAAGCATATCTCGAAGGTGGGCCATTACGTTACTGTTAATACAGTACATTTTACGCTGTTATTTTGGTAATTTCGCTCAGTACCAAATTGAAATAACTCGAGTTTATGTGCTTGCGTGCATCCACGAGTTAAAAAGAAATGAGTTTGTAAATTAAGTTAATCCAGTTAACAAATAAACCTCGTTATAAGAAAGACCATATTGGAATCAGTAAGAATGCCATGTTTGAACACGATAGAAAATAGCCGAAACTTTGAAAATTCGCAAAATAAGAGACGTTTGTATAGATTGGAGGGACAAGTGTCTCTTATTTCTTCGGATTTTGAAAGCTCACATGGTAAATATCCAATGAAACATCCCCAAACTTGGTGAACTTACTAATTTCGATGTGCTGATTAATTTTACAAACTCGGCCCAGACCGTTTTTTTTATTACGTAGTGGCCAATGGCCAACCTCGTGACCAGGGTCTTCTCGGTCAGATCCAAGATGGCTGAATCACGTGACAAAAATCTCCAGAAATCCTGGAGATTTTAATCAGGTGATGTGGGCACCATTATGACGGCCAAGCTAAATATGGAAATGTTTAACATGTGCCTACAAACTATAGGTATCCCAATCCTGAGTGAGCGAGATGCGATTAACTGTATTTCCACGCGGCGTAAGATGTAGTGAAAACAGGTCTACTAAATGGCTCGAAATGGAGTTTACTTGGATAAAGAAACAGTGAAAGGGTGTCACAATGCTGCCAGGATGTATCTAAGCTAGAAGAGAATCCTAAAAAGCCGTTCATTTTCCGTTAGCGTTGAAGCAAAGCCCACTGATGAACCTTACCAGAAAACTACCCAGTAATACACTTCATCTATTGCTCTACCTACACAATGTGTTTTAAGGTTATTTAAAATCGTTTTTTTGATAAAATTTGAGAACATTAAACTATATACCAATCATCATCTCAGCGGCCCGTTTGGCAAATAAAAAGCATTGTTAAAACAACTTTTGCGTCATAACCGAAGAGCCAATCAGAATACGTCACAGTTCGGCCTTTACCAGGGTGTTCTCTCGGAGTACGTCGCCATCTTGGATCTGACCGAGAAGACCCTGGTCACGAGGTTGGCCAATGGCAAAACGATTCTGTCTTCACATTATCACATTATCAGAGGCGCAGGCATACTATGTCAACCCACCCCCGCCCCCCCCCCCCCCCCCCCCTCTTGAAAACCAAGCCTATCAAATCCCCACCCGATGCCCCCCTCGGGATTAACATTGATAGGTGCATCTGACCACCAGTTAGAGCGGTTTTCAATTGAGTGTAGTAAAACCAAACGCAAATTACCCACAGCCAGCCAATCATAGGAGCGAGTAATCACATGGAGCCAATGACAAACCTAACCAAAACCAATTTGAGCTTGGTTTTACTTTTGATTCTGATTGGTTGGTTTACTTTCTCAGCGTTTGGAGAGCTTAGTAAACGCAAAACCTAAACACTTCCGACACTCAATTGAAATCCGCTTTATCAGTAGTTACCGTTATTCACTGGGTACATCTTTATTGTTGGAAACAATGCGAATCGTGAGGTTTAGATTTTAGTTTTCCACACGCCCGGTGTATGTATGCATGACAGAGCTGAATAACTAGGGCGCATGCGTAGGCTGATACGTAAATGTTACCTAAAACACTTTCGTGTTTGAAGGCTATTTTATCCCAGTGGCCAAAACTGAAACTACATTGTCTAAAACAGCAAAACTCTTATTCTTCGTAGAAAACATATTCACTAAAGTTTGAAATTTCCGCCATTTTGTATACACTGCAGTCGTCCCCAGTCTACGCGCGTCATTTTATTCAGTAAATGGGGTCTGGGTACGAGATTGTTATTCAGCGCTGTCCGTATACACCAATTTAGTTTGATTGCGGTGCTTTTTCCCAAGAAACTAAATAAGAGGTTAGTATAGTGGTACTGTTATTGGCACACCTCACAAGGTCTATGTATTTGTCATTAAGATAAGCTATGAGAATGTTATTGCGGTCTAAGCTTCATTTCAGTGAATTTCAATGAAAGGGTATTTGATCTAAAGTACCGCCAGTTAATTCCTTGAGCACTGAGTTTATTTCCCAGATACTGGCCATTAATGTTGGCTTTGTGACATGTTTTATACCACCAAGCACCAGTGTACTCAACAGCACAATTACGACCTCCAGTATCATTATCTCTGTCTTTAGTAGTGAACGCCATGTTATTATGATAAGTAAGCGCGTCCCCAGCAGAACCTGAATGCGAACTCACACTCAGTCTGTACTTGGACCCTTCATCACCAACACTAAAACTACCATATTTGGCATACGCTTTAATTCCTCTCCAGTCCTCTAGCTCCACACGTAAAGTCGAGGCTGTCCTAGCCGTCAGTCGGTGAATGTAGTCATTACCCAACCAGAACTCGCCATTCAGGTTTCCAAAGCCTGTTTTGTACTGGTTCCAGGTGCGGTAGAAGTTGACAGATCCATCTTGTCTTCTCTGGAAGACTGTCCATCCCCCTCCGTCTGTTATCATGTCACAGTAGACTTGGAAGGCACCTCGACCGTCAGGATCCACTGTGTACACGTCGTTTCTCCGTTGGCCTGACTTGTATAACTCAGAACAATCTCTGGCTGTGTGTAAAAAAGGATAATTAGCCACTCAGAACAGTGGATGACAGTAGCAGCTGTGTAACGATAATGAGCAAACGTTTGCTTCTGGTATCACTTACGTGAAAATCACTGATAAATCACTGAGACTGACAGCCGCAGGTTAGTACATACATCAGTGAAATGATTATGGCATTTTGTTGTCATCCCGACTGGATGGTTTCAGCTTATAAGTAAATTTTAGTCATCGGCTCAGTGTTATCAGGAAGCAAATATAAACGTTGTAAATGAGCCTTCGTTGTACTTTCGAAGCGGCATTGCTTCTGGTATCACTTACGTGAAAATCACTTTTTATTTTTACTTGTTACACGTGACACTGAGAACAGCCGCAGTTTAGTACATACATCAGTGAAATGATTACATTTTGTTGGCATTTTGTTGTCATCCACTGGATGGTTTCCGCTTATAGGCAAATTTCCACGCTACGATTTGTAGACCCCATCCATCGGCTCAGTGGTATCGGGAAGCAAATATAAACGTTGCCAATAAACATTCGTTATTATTGTACTTTCGAAGCGGCATTAACATTGCACATGCGCCGTGATAAAATTATGAGAAATGGGTGACAATAATTATGAATGTCAACATTCTGGGGATCTCCGGCTGTTTTATTCTGCACAAGAAATGCTCTTAGTTGTTCATCCTAATGCTTATTAAAGTACCTGTAACCAGCCCAAATTCATGTTTGCTAGGGCTTTTAAGACGTTGTAAGACAGTATTACGTAATTGATATCATTGCGAACAGGGATAGAAAACCGGCTATATGTGACAAAACTAGAATCACAGTCAAAGGATCTACTACAGCCCTAGACAATTTACTCTCCCCAGTAAGTTCACGGCAACTTCTTGACAGAGGCGCGGCCATCCGTTACCACTGAGCCGCTGAATCGTAGTGTTAATTAGTAACTATGCAATGGTTCGCCTTTAGTATTTCTGGCATGATACCTTACTGCATGACTGTCATGAAGTTCAAATCACTGTCTCGTCATTTCTTGTACTCATTATCCAACACTCTTTACAGTCAAAATAGGTCAAGTGTTCCTCCGTAGAGCAAGAAATGAAGTTAATATTCGAAATTTGCTTTCCTTCTTCGTTTCAAACATCCTTTGGTAGTCCCTTCATGTAGGCAACACATGAATTGCTATCAAAATACAATAGAATTAACACAATACAAAACAATAGAACGAAATACACAATACAATAGAACACAATACAACTTGGTAGTAATTCATGTCTGCCTACTCATAGTTAATAGAGTGGAATGGTGCAAAGCGTGAAACTACAACAATACACAGTGTTGTGAATAGCCCACCTTCTCGCTGGTATTTATGAATGTTTAACTTCACAATGAGACTAACCCTGCGTACATGCGTCTGTAGTCATTGCATTCAGCGGTAATTATCGAATACGAAACTGGCAACCTCGTTCCCAGGGGTCTTTACGCGCCTAATCAAAGATGGCGTCGAAAGGCTAGTCGGTTTTGACCACTGATTGGCTAGACGTTTCGCGCGCGCTGATTGGAGAATTTCGAATAGCGCATACATTTTTGATTTGAAAAATAAACTGGTGATGTCGTCTTTCGCATTGCGCGTTCAAAATTCGTTGTAAACAATTACAAATTCATCAGAATTTAGCGTTTCTTCGCAACTGGGTATAAGTATAACAATGTACGAATGGAATTCATTGGGATAACACTTCAACCGCTAACCGTTCTTCAGTAATGATGAATCCAAGATGGCGGATGTTCTTCAAAATATGCCCATATATTGGGCATATTTTTGGGTCACATGACCAGCCTGTACCAGGAGTACTTTCGACGCCATCTTTGATTAGGCGCGTAAAGACCCCTGGGAACGAGGTTGCGAAACTGGAGTATTGAGCCCAATCGAATTTTGATGTTTACGCAAATGCCCAAGAACGGCTGCAAAGAAGACTAATTTGAAAATTTGGCTCATTTTGAATTTTGCAAGTTTTATTTCAACAGTGGAAATTTGAAATAAATAATTAAATCAAATTTCGAATTTCTGGCTCTAGGGAGGAACGCTTGACCTGTTTTGACTGTAACTGAACTATTGGTGGTCGATCATTGCCCTTCATCGTATGCTCCGACATTAAAAAAAATCTCAGAATCAGTGGAAAAGCCGGCCGACAGATTTGATCGCATTGTGCAACGTCTCCGATGTCCCTTCAACTGCTTGCAGTCCTTTCTTTGGCGAAAAACAAGAGGAATATCAGAGCTATAGTAGCTGTGTTATGGTAGCCGCGCGAGGGCTGGGGCAAGTGCCAGTTACCAATTAGTCGTTAACCACATGGGCAGCACGATCTCCCCCGGCGTTGAATTGACAACTATCCTTCAACAGCTTAAATGGAACAAGCTTGAAATAATGATAATCGTTAATTCTAATGACATTCTTAAAACCAGTCAAGGATAAAAATAAACATTTGTCACATACCGAACGGCGATAGACCGGCTAAGTGTAGTTTTATACATATGAATCTTTGAAAGGTTTGGAGTACTTCTGCGAAGAAATTTTAGGCTTACAGAGAATACTCTATGACTTTTGTTCTATACTTATTTGAAATAAGTAAACAAGTCCAAGGACTACAGAAAAGCTGATCGAACAACGTATATATTGAGAATTCTACGATATTTCGGCTGGCCAAACCAGCCTTCTACAGGTAGATCTTACCTAAGCTTTTACCAATGGATGATCCAAGAAGATTTTCTGCCTTGCAGAAATAAGTGTCCGTATCTTGCCGCTGAGTTGTGACGACACTTAGTTGTCCATCCTTTACAGTGGCGCGAACCCGCGGTAACTGACCTGATGCTTTCGACCACGTGACTTTAGGGGCGGGAAATCCAGTCACGTAACATCTCGGTAAAGTGACATTGTCACCCTTGTTGACGTAGATTGGTCCGCTGTTAAGGGACAGACGAGGAGCAACTAAAAGAAATGACATAATTCGAATATTATTTTGAAGTATAGAAAGGCAAGAAATAACCACGTACCTGGTGATGACTTTTAGTTATCGTGTTCTGTCGTTGTTGAAAGTTGGCAGAAATTATCACTTCAAGGTGTACTTTTCAAGTTCCCGCTATTTGGTTTTGAAAAGAGCGCTCTCTTGTTTTATGAATCGCTCTCAAACGTAACCTGACTATAGTAACAAATTTGCCCTAGAAAAAGCGCCAAAGTTACTCGAATTTAGTGTCAAAATGATGACGATATTAGTTAGTAAACCGTTCCAGGGAAACCCTTTCGCGAATAATTAACAATTATTCACCGAAGTGGAGGTGAATGGTGAGGATATTTACCGAGCCGCTTCGGCCGGCGAGATAAATATCCACCACTATTCACTGACACCGAGGTGAATAATTGTTTTAGTATATACCACACTGCAGGTGAATAGCCAGCACCAAATAGTTATTTTATTTTCTCAAAAATGGACAAAAACTGCCGCGAGGTGATCGCTCCTTCGCTCGGAGGTGAATATGAAATCATATTCACTGTTTGAGCGCTCGAAAAGTGATATTCACTGGTGTGGTATATATACTAATACAGTTTATTGTTCAAACTACAAAAGCCAGCATTTTGGGTTTTCGATACGAACGTCTTTTCAGCAAAAAATCAGCACAACTTCTAACCACTATCGCTCTCTTGGCACTCTAATTCAAGATGCATTTTTAAATTGGCGGCTTATCAGTTGTAATTTCGAAGCCCCGGATGTGACGCGTCATTCTGCCTGATGATGAACATGTTAGATATCTTACAGAATATTTTCTATTCAGACATGCTAATTCCAGGCCATTAATCTATGGCATAAATATATTTCGGAATCTGCCAAACAAACAAACGAATAGTAGATACAACATCAACATTTTTTATTTACACCGAATATGAATTACAATAAGGGAAAAAAGACAAATTATACGGCATGAGATATGGTGAAGGCTACTTAGAATAACCTAGATGCATTTACAAATGAAAACCTGTTGTTTTGTCAAACTTACAATTGAGGACCAGTGTCGCTGTTTCCTGTGCCACTCCTAGGATATTAGAAGCTCTGCACTGATACACTCCTGAGTCATTCATGGTGGTGTTCAATATCTCCAGCTTACCATTACCATCCATCACCGACCTGTTCTTGTCCATAGAGCCACCCACTTTACTCCAGCCAATCACAGGCGTAGGATTACTACTAGATGAACAATGCAAGACTGCAGACTGACTTTCGTTGACAATCAACAGGTGGGGAGAAACCACCAGATTAGGGGCTGATACCGATTGGCCAGGCTCTCCTTTTAATCCCGGCATTCCACGAGGCCCTGTTTCACCCTTCTCACCTTGGTCACCTTTCAAGCCAGCTGGTCCCATAATACCTTGCTTGCCGCTCCTTCCTGGTCTTCCAATTGTTCTTCCTTTTAATCCCGGCATTCCACGACGCCCTGTGGTACCCTTTTCACCTTGGTCACCTTTTAAGCCAGGTGGTCCCATAATTCCCCTGCTTGCCGCTCCTTCCTGGTCTTCCAATTGTTCTTCCTTTTAATCCCGGCATTCCACGACGCCCTGTGGTACCCTTTTCACCTTGGTCACCTTTTAAGCCAGGTGGTCCCATAATACCTTGCTTGCCGCTCCTTCCTGGTCTTCCAATTGTTCTTCCTTTTAATCCCGGCATTCCACGACGCCCTGTGGTACCCTTTTCACCTTGGTCACCTTTCAACCCAGGTGGTCCCATAATGCCTTGCTTGCCGCTTCTTCCTGGTCTTCCCATAGTTCCTTGCGGTCCTTCTGGTCCTCCCCTACCTCTTGGTCCTCTTCTTCCTCTTGATCCTTTTTGGCCTTTGTAACCTGGTCGTCCTGGTGGACCAGGGGGTCCTTGAAGTAAAATTCTGTTCTTCATATTTGACTCGGACGAAATTATTTTAATTAATTTCTCGAGTTTCTCTTGCATAGCTTCAATTGAGTCTGTGGTGTTTGACAGGTGCCGTCTTACTCGTGTTCTTGAATCTGCAGTCGTCCCTGGTTTAACTGCATGACTTGATTGAACTGTTGATATGGAATAAGAAAATATAATTTCTACCCTGCGAACTTCTTTTCAAGTACTTATTGACTGACGGAGTCCGGGAAAATATTTGGCTCGCCGGGTCATGACGTGTACGGACCGAGCGCAGCGTACAAATTGACCGAGAGCCAACCTAACTCAGTCAATAAGGTTTTCATCATTCATTTTTTATTATGTCCCCACTTTCAACTGCCAAAATAACGAGCAAAAAATCAAACAGAACAGGACGACTATTTCCGGGCCGCTCATGTCAAACACGTTCGGCTTTTGTAATTGATGTGAAAGGAGGGGGGAGGGGTCGTACGGGTCACATGATCAGAGCAGGATAGAGTGTACATATTCGTTGTTGTAGGCATTTTATAACTGAAAACAACATTTTGTTGGTGAGATGTTTTGCATTTTCAAGCAGTAATTATGCGACTAAGTTTACAACTTAGTCGAGGAAACAAGTGACGGGAGCCACAAGGATCAAAAGGGTGATATTTTTGCCTATAATGAAAACTGGAGCGAAAATGGAATGACGAGTGGGGTTGTTTACGTGCGTTTCGTTTTGTTTTCTCATTAAAAATAGTTCAATTTTAAGCTTAGACAGGATGCCCTGGTATTACAATAAGCAGCTGGGTGTTACCAGAATTCTGATGTGACCTTGATCGCGAGTGAGTTTAGTAATCTGGCAGTTGTTCAAGTTCCTGTTATGGCACATCGTGTGATTATCGGTCACGTGAAAATCACTCATTGAGCATTTAATAGAAAGGAGAAAGGAATAAAAGATAATTTAAAGATCACACTATATTCGCACTTAAATTGACAAATAGACATGGAAAAATGTCATTAGTGTATGGTTATTTCATTTGACAATGGTGTGATATGGATACAATGATAGTAATGCCCAACTGACAAACCTGGATCTCCCGTAGAGGCGGCCACCAGAGAAGCTTGTTGTCCAACTGGTTCATTCTGGTTGTGTGTTGGTTGAGAATGAGTTCAATTCTCACAAACTCACCACAAACTAACAGCACAGCCACTAGTGATATGACAACAGTGGTCGATGAAGAGGAATGAAGAGTTTTCTCAGTCATGATTTCGACGACGAATTTTAGCGACGACGAGAACGCTCTGAAGTCTGACTTTTATACGACAATCCGGCTTTTGACGGTATGAAGTAAAATACAAATATCACATTTCAGTCTCCAGGGAAGCTGATCTATTCAGGTATTTTCAAGTGGCGAAGGTCAGAAGATAGAAAGGACGTGGTGTAGAGGGAGTTTCGCGTGAGGATAGCCTACGTATATAAAACTGCTCAAGTGGGAGGGGAGAATAGGAGGGGAAAGCTCCTTACCTGATTATGTGCGGGCGACAAATAGCACGGTACTATGGGTAACGGTGATCGCTTCATGAATTGAAGGGGAATACTCGAAAAAGAAATGACGGCAATTTTACAACAACTGCTCAGTTTCTTGATTTCTGATTGGCTGATTATCATTAGAAATTTTGGGTCGGGGTGTGCCGCCCGGGTCTCTAAACCTGGCCCTCCCTTACTCAGACCTCATTTCGACAATCCTATCCGCATTATGCACCACTTAAAGCTGCCTTTAATCGCGTTATCTAATCCGGTGATATTTTTCGCCGTGGTTTGTTCTCTTTCTCAATTTATTTTGAAGATCAATGTCAAAAATAACAAGCGAAACTAAGAGAACTCAATGAACATGTGTGGTCTCGTACTTCCATGTCAAAATCATACCCTAATCTAACTAAACTACCCTAACTAAAACGTCAAAATTTATAACTCTATTTTAGACAAAAACAGTTCAGTTTTGAGGTAGCCTGCGAGTACAGCCGTCTTGCATCCATTCTCGACCGCAGACCCTTCTCTTATTTCACGCGCAGTAAGAAATAAGAGAAAGATCTGGGATCGAGAATGTCTCGCATCGCGAGCCAAAGAGAGAACCGTTTTGTCGTTTGAAAGATTTAGAGCTAATTAGTACTTTTGAAATGCAGCATTCGTACCTTGTCTAAAACCAGCCCAGAATAACATAGGGAACCAATGAGCTTTGGGAATGAGGAAGTAAGCATTAGTGAGCAATAATAATATAGATGCACTATAATATGTCTATATATATCAGTAATCTAACACCTACTTTCCACGAATGCCGTGCATCAATAGATCAACTGATCACGGAAAACAGGCAAAAGGTAATGTTGGCAGTGTTGGTACTGCGAAGTGGCGGAGAAAGGTCGACAGCCTTAGTCATAGAAAGGACAGATCTAATACTCAGTTGGATCTGCAGTACGCTCAAGATTTGAATGAGTATTTCGGTGATTTCTCAATGATATCGATCCTCAACACTTTACCGAGATTCAAACGTGGAAAGCCCTTACCCTCTGTTAAAAGAACTGTCACCGGATCCGATGGTATTCCTCACTGGATTTGGAAAGAAAACGCTAGCTCAATATCGCCTGCAGCTTGGAAAAGCACGCAGTGACTACCGCGGGATTAATGTTCCACCTGTAATTACACGCGTCTTTGAGAAGACGATCATTCACACCTTTAATAAAAGTGTGAAGAGAAGCATCTTCACACGTCACAGTTTGTATATCGTACTGACTGTAGTTGCACGGAAGCATTATTATACATGCAGCACTGTCACCTAGGCCCTTGAGAACACCGCAGTTAGACTATTATCAATGGACTAGCCTTAGGGAAATTATTCCAGTAAAATTGCCTATTATTCTATTCTTTTAATCCCCTAAAGTTACCTATTATTCTCCTCATAAATAATCATTATTTTACAATTTTCCCTGTTATTCCCATAATAATTCTCAATTTATTTTGAAAATTAACAAAAAAATTATCAATCTACTTATTCAATTATAATTTTATCTAGTAATTAATAAAACAACGCAGAGATACAAATACATTTAAACAAGGTTGTAAACAAGTGAAATTAACACAATTTAACAAGTTAACATTACCAAGTTCAGCCCCCGAGGGCTAGACTGAACCATGCCGGCATGGGATTGGTCATTGGGATCATTCTATGATGCTGAAATTCTGGGCTACTTTTATAGTGAGTTATTCTCCCGCTGACCAGTTCGTGCAAAAATGTCAAGATTTCTTATTTTTAATCTATTATTTCGGAATAATTCCCGATTCCTTTGTGCAGCTATTATTCCCGAAATAATTCCGGAATAATTTTCCCAAGGCTACAATGGACTTCTCCAAAGCTTTTGAAAACGTAAAGCACACTGACATCCTTTGTAAAAAAAACTTAAAACCTGGCCTCTGAATAAATACATAATTAGCTTTTTAAAGGCGGGCTCACTGCTGTCAGCGGGTTTGATTCCAAGGGACGATAACAGAATGGGGAAAAAGTAAACAAAGAAGTGTTAGTGGACCAGTGTGGCGGAGTGGCGCAGGACCAGAGTGGCGGAGTGGTTAAGCGCTTCGCCTCTCACGTCTGTGGCCCAGATTCGATTCCCGGACGGGGCGCCATATGTGAGTTGAGTTTGTTGGTCGCCTCGCCCTTACTCAGAGGGTTTTACTCCGTGTACTCCGGTTTTCCTCCCTCCGCAAAAACCAACACGCTAAATTCCAATTCGATCTTTGGATTGGCCGCGACCTGGCTTTGATCAGCCCCCATAGTTGTTTCAGGTCTCGTTAGAAATTCAGAGTCAGAGTTTTTAAACGACGTTGTTATATTTTATAAGTAAATACGCCGATGATTCGACTGTCCAAGTTACTGTCAGTAGAAACTCTCCAGATATGCCCCGTTACGCTTTAGACTACTTTTTGAAATGGACAGATGATAATGGTATGAGTTGCAATCCCAGCACCTGCAATGAACGTATCTTATGGAAACAGGATCAATCCATCAGTTGCTACGCAGTCCGGGGAATAGCGCAACTCTATGAACTCAAGCTGCTAGATGTAATCTTGCAATCGGACTGTAGATTTATTTCTCATGTTAAATGGCAATTGAAAGAGGCAAATAAGTGCTTATATATTATTAGATATTTTGAGGAATGACGGTCTTAATCAAGCAGCAATTGATCATTTATTTAATTCTCTCATCATACCTAAGGTTACATATGCACTGCCGGTCTATGATGCAAGCACACCAGAATTAAATACGATCAAGTGCTCCCTGGATCGCTGTTATAAAAGAAGATATACCACGCGGGAGACACGATATTTACACGTTGCTGGAAAAATGCGACAGGACGTTATTCCGTAAAATATCTTGTAATGTAAATCATCGTCTAAGATCTTTATTACCAGTCACAAAGAAAGTGTCCTACAATTTAAGAAATAAGAGAAACCAGAGGCCCAGGGTTTACACAGAGCGCTTTTAATTTAATTTAATTTAATTTTATACTGTTTCTATAATAGTTAGGAGGACCACATTGGAAACAAGTGTGAACTTTATCTGCATATCCTCATTAAATAAAAATATTATTATTAATTAATAACCGTTTTGTAAATAGATTACATTTCAGATACTATTTAGCATTAGATTAGATAATGTCATCCATTTTGTACATTTTATATGCTTGTTTTAACTTTTTTAACTTCTTAACTGTTTCTATGAATTGTAAACTTTTAGCCATAGCCACATTAAGTTCCTCCAGGTCATTATAAGACCCTGGATATAATCCCCAGATCCCCATTCTTCCGGTTGTAACCAGGTTTTTCTTCTCTGAGAGCACTTGCTAAGGTGAACTGCGCGCGCTTTCATCAACAACAAATTATAATTATTTTCACGGGCTTCCTGTGTTACTGTCTCGCGCGCAATGACGTTTAATATTTCATCACAATCGCAAGTTCTACTCAGTTGAGTTTTAGTCTAGAGACTTCAAGATGTTGACTTTAATACTCAGCGTGATTTGTGTGACTCTTTATGGCGTCAAACAATATATATTTCCCAGTTTGACCATCACAGAGTGTGTGGTTAAGCTATTGACAAGCATGTCATTGCACAGTGAAGGTAAGCTCGTATTGAGAACAAAATACGCACTGATTCGTTCTGATCGTTCTGAGCTAATGAATCTGAGAACGCCTTTAAATATCTGTCACCTGAACTCGTTTGGTTCAGATGGGAGAACATCTTGACTGATTCCCATTCGCGTACACGTAAAGTCGTGATTTATTCGTCTAATCGCGTCCAAGCAAAATCCAAGTGAATTCAATATGCCCTGTAACTGTGTTGGGCGCAACGCGGTAAAACGTCAAGCGCATGCGCTTTTGATGAGCCCATCGCTCGCGCGTCTTCCCAGTTTCCCGCCGAAACTAAAAAATAACAGAGACAATCAGCCCTGTTTCTAGTTTTAAGTTCGTACGCGTATATAGGTGAAATGTTTCGCGAAAAACAAGAAAACTACTTAAAACCTAAGCCTTAGACTTTAACAGGTTGAAGTTTTCTTCATTTGTAATTCACTGTGAGTTTACTAAGTTATAAAATTATTTATTTACTAAAAAAAGTTTAAAACCTCGGAAGCTTGCGATCTGAGGATTAGCCGGGTCCTGGCTTTGATCAGCCCCCATGGTTGTTTCAGGTTTCGTTAGAAATTCAGATATTCAGATATTGAACTCCAGAGCCTTCGTTCTTTTCAGTCGGGTGAGCGGAGCATAACGTTTTGCTGCGGTGTGTGTCTTGGGTGGACTGGAACGTTTTACGGTAGCCTCACGCGCTTCGCCGGCAGCCTCGACCACACTATTCATCCTGTTGAAGTATTTAAAAATGAGAAAACCATACTCATAGTTGGCTCTTCTCAGAAGACATGATCATGAAGTGTGTCGCGGCTTTCGGTGCTTCTCCTGCAATACCGTTCATTTGGAATAGGTTTTAAGCGTTATTTTTGCTCCTTTTTTTTGCAGAGCAAATCAAAGCAATTGGCACTGACAATGTGAAGGTAAAGACAGGATCGTGTCTTCCAGGTAAGACTGAATGACTTCACGCTCGCTAGTCAAATGTCAGAACGCCTCTCTACGTGCTAGCTTATAACAGGGACTCGATAAGGCATGTTGCAAGACACTTGATACGACAATGGGTGCACAGGTGTTTGTTGTGGTACGCATTGGGGTGGACTAGCTTTTAGGTTGAACTCACTCGACTATGAAATATTTCTTTTCAAGGGACTAACTTATTTCTTTCTTTGGATATCGATATATTTATTATTTTTGATATCACTTGATTATTTATCATCACTGCATTTGCACTGAATATATATATATATATCTATATAACTTGTAATAAAGATCCAATGTCTTGTGCCAACGGATAGTCCAGCTACAAGGATCCAAGGATTCATAGACGGTGCTTTGCAAGGAGTTCAATAAGATTAATAAAAAAGGCAAAGACCGTCAACTTATAACTGTAAACAATATATTTTGAACGTTTCGGCCATTCAGCCTTCTTCAGCTAAAAAAGAGTTAATCTCATAATTGACATAGCTTATTTTCTTAGTTTCCCATAGGACAATTGCGTAACTCTTTAACATATTTTTTAGCTTACCTTTAATACAAAAAGTTCGGTACGTTCAAATACCTTGTACAGCATTTTTAGTTAGTGAATTTTTAAACAATAGCATTATGTAATCATTTTTACACATATTGTACACACATAGTGTTATTTATACAGATCTTTTTACCATTTGCTTGTACCACGCATTTTCCATTTTTTTAGCTGAAGAAGGCATTATTGCTGATAATTGCTGAGATGATGCTTTTAAATATAAATACGACATTTAAAAGCTGTTACGTTTAGTACTGGGAAAATTTCGTTTAGTTACTACATCCAAAACCCTTAGTTGGACATTAACAGTACGTATACGTAGCCATTGTCGCATCGGTTTCAGTGCGGGACAGTAACGGGAAATCGTTTCCACAATGCACCCGATATGTTGATATGTTGAAAATTTGGACACCTCATAATTTTTGCAATTTGCTGTATATATATATATATATATATATATATTAACACGCCCACAGGGCCTTCGTCATTTTATTGAAAAGGCCACTACGGAGTATTTTGATAGATGTAGACTATAATTATATACAATTATCATTAATTAGTAATAATTATTTTCAGTGAACGATACTGTGAGACGAGCGTATAGACCAGTAAACCATACAACAGTGCTGTGGGACAATATCACAGCACAGTTAGGTGAGTAGAAGCAATTATGTACTAATAAGCAAGTAGTACAGTCAGGACAGCGGCAATAAAATTACCGCATGCAGCACCCGTGTGGTGCGGAGGGGTGATGGGGATCTCATAATATGACAACACAGTTACTAGGTGAGTAGAAGGTTAGGTGGTGGTTGTCAGGGGTGCGCGTTGTGGTTTTAGGGGTTGAAATTGATGCGCCTGTATTTTTAGGCCCTTTCACCACCAAATTCCCCACCCTCCACCCTATGGGATACATCATCTGGGCGGCGTTTAATACCAGTTGGCGTGTTAATATATCTGATAATCACTTGTTTCCTATCTATCCAATTTACTCCCCAGCCACCCCCTGAAGTAAACACCTCAGTACGTGTTGAATTGAAAAACTCAATTTCTATCTCTCAGAGTCACCTAAATTCAAGATGTCCAATTACTTCTCGGATACAAGCTTAAGAACATCGTTACACGAATCACAAGTGGCAGTGTACGTTCCTGCAGGCTCTTGTATGAACTTCTCTTTTCATATACAAGCACTAGCAGTTACTGTTCTGGCCATGGTGATACTTGTGGCTGTACTTCTTATGTGGTATGTAACAATAGATGTCTATTATTAACATGATTACAATACACACATCATTATATCACATGGTATTCACACAACCAAGTACACGATAAGCCAGTCTTCTGATAACTAAAGGCTGCTATTGATCCAAATATTGCCAAAGTTTGCATGAGCATCTCACTGAAACTTGCCTACTAGCCTCATAAATGAGAGTGAAGATAATTAATAAACAATGGTTAGTTAAATTGGACGCCATTTATGCAATGGGTCTCTAGGAATGTTTACTGTTTATAAACATAATTATAATGCTAATGTCGCAACCATGATTGAACAAGGCCGTTTCGTGCAAGGAACCAATGGCTCTCTGGTTGGCACATTAATGACAATAGTCAATAGCAGTATTTTACATAGACATCAGACATTTACATTCCCCACCTAATCTTGCCTATCTCGCCATTCGCTACCACTACCAGGCAGCCGGTTCCTTATGTCGAAAGATTTTTGTTCCTCGCCTAGTCTCGCCTACTCCCGCCCATACCCACCTAATCTAACGGTGACTTCTAATAATCATATTCATAACATTGCAGACTATAGCACAACGTCGTACCCTAAACAGTTCGTTATTCACCTATAGGTATAGAAGACGACGTAGCAAATTGTCAACTGGCTGTACGACTGAGGTGGGCTTCATTGATGAAAAATATTTATATTATAATTAACATAATTAATATGGAACCAAATTCTGCAAAAACTGAACTAATCAACAGAATTGTTTTAGTACAAAAAATAGACAAGGATTGTCTGGGATAGTCATTTCTTTCGGAACTTGCAGAACGAATTGTAATGCTAATTTCAGTATCTTTTACGATTCCTAGATCACAGTTCAAAACAACAAAATTCCATGTACAATACTTTGGAATTACCGACCCGCAAAACGACATCGTAAGAGAAACGTTAATAAACACAGGGCATGGTCTGTGCGCAGCAAAGAAAACAAAACAAAACCAACATCCATATATCGTCAAATCCTCAAAATAAAAATTAATAAAGCAAAGAATGCGAGGAAACGAAAAGTGTGGAACGTTCATTGCCCATGGCATAAAGAAGAAATAAATACAAAGAGTGATACAAATCCAGAAAATCTGCAAGTCAAACAAGAGCCTGGCATAACAATAATCCAAACTGGAAATGAAAAAGGTCAGTACACATATTTTCTTGTTTGCTTTGATTTTGAGTAACAATGCGCTAGCCGCGCGGTCAGTATAACCAGCAGTGCTTTATACAATACTGACTAAAGTCTTCATCAGTTGTATATAAACTTCATACTAATCTTGTTGTTATTAAATCAGTTGTACAATCTGTTTCAGTGCTCCTCACCGACCGAGAAATTACAAGAAAGGCTGAAGGCACAATGACAATACTAGAGGTCAGTAGATACATTTTTGTAGCCGCAGAGTAGCTGTACTAACACCGTGCTTAATCTTTTCGAACATTTCTTGCCTGTATTAGTGTTTACATGGGAACAGATAAATGCCCAATCTGCTAAATAGCACTTGTTTTTATTACAGAAATGGAAGCCACCCACTGGAGCATCGCCGTGTGAAAATGTTCCTCTGCAGAAAAAAGGAGAGAAGGTAACTCAGTTTGCTTAAATAGCAAGCATATAAGCCCACGAGTTCCTAAAGACAGGAATCGCTCGCTAGAGAATGTATGGAAAAAGATGTTGTATAACATTGCTAGTGGGAGAATGAAATGAGCTATGTATTTACGAACTAGCCTGCTCTCACCTGAACTGGCCTCAACTCACCTGCACTGGACTGCACTCACCTGGCGCACTGGACTGCACTCACATGCACTAGCCTACACTCAACTGCACTAGCCTACACTCACCTGCACTGGACTGCACTCACCTGCACTAGACTACACTCACCTGGACTGGACTGCACTCACCTGCACTAGTCTACACTCATCTTCACTAGCCTAAACTCACCTGCACTGGACTGCACTCACCTGCACTGGACTGCACTCACCTGCAGTAGCCTACACTCACCTTCACTAGCCTACACTCACCTGCACTAGCCTGCACTGTTCTGCTGACAGCGCAGTCAGTTCGAATATTAAACGAGATTATTAGATACTTTATGTTTGTGCCTTATCGGTAAATACAGTCATTAATTTTGCTGACTGCTGGATCAACACAAAATTTCCGCTTCATGCTGCATTCGGCCTTAGGCCTCATGCAGTGTTCATTATATTTCGTTCATCGTGCCTGTATTTGCCGATAAAGCACGCAATCAGTCTCTAACCCTTAAATGGAGCATGCTGAGCAGTCAATGAAATCGCGCGTGTCTAAATAAGAAAATAGTGACATTCACAGGGAGAAAGAAATGACGGTAAATTCCTGGTTTGGCGTCATACTTTAACATATTGTAAATATAAACCTCAATAACTCATATAATTTACCCAACTATCATAAAGTCAAAAAATATTATACTGTTCACCTAATCCACAGATGTAAAATAAAAAAAGGTTTATTGCTGGTGTGCAGTGACGTCATAGCCTCCATGTTGGTGGACGTTAACAAAACAATTCTCGCTATGACTTGTTATTTGACTCTTTTGGGACTGATTATAAACCACCAATTGGCACTTTAAGCTGGAAAATGTGTTCTTAGAAGTAACAACTTAACAACCACTTTTTACTTTCCTACAGAAATATAGATTTGACCCAGAGGAAATGTTTAGAATAAACTCGGAACATTTTGGGGTCAAATCCACATTTGACAGGAGCATGGCCTCATATACGTAAGTATTGCATTTTAATGCAATAAAATAGCCAGAATATCTGAATTATTAATTATATCCTTCAGTAGTAATGCCTTGAATTGTTTGTTCTTGACATATTTTTTTTCTCCTGAAGAATCCCGTTAGACGAGAATGCGCGAGCTTCCGCCTATAAACTACAGAAGCAGGAAGGCAAGAAAAGGCCAGTGAAAACGTAAGCATCCGTAGCAAAGCAAAGCAAAGCAACTTTATTTAACGTCGGTAACTCGTGATTGTGTGGTAAGACTGATAAACTCGAGCCGACGTGGGACCTACGATTTTACGTCCTTATCCGAGAAGACGTGAAGGTCTAACCGTTTCCAGTTCGAGAACGAGATTGTTTTACAAAGGCACCACCTTCTACTCAGTTATCTTAAGACCCTGAATGTTGATCCGGCCGGGGTTTGATCCCACGACCTCCCGCACAGCAGAGCGGAGCTAACCGGGAGGGACTGGAGCTTAACCATTGAGCTAACCGGGAGGGACTGGAGCTTAACCATTGAGCTAACCGGCAGGCTGTATTGAATTAGGAGGAGATTTTCCCAGCTAAATGTACCAAAATAATGTATAATTTGTGACGTGACAGGGGAACACATCAGATATTTGAAATGATCGTACAAGGGTATCTTATTTTGAGAAACGTTACAATAATCACTCATGCTTATTCTTCTCTCAATATCATAGTAATTAATTTAATTTAATGTTTTTTTTCTTGTAAATCGTACACGGGAAATTCAAATTTAGTCCATAACTGACATCTATAGTGTACTATTTATAGGAATCAAACACAGCATCCATAAAGAACATTTGAGAGCAAACATTGCCGAAGTAAAACTCAATATCGCGTCACTGTTGCTTATTCTCTAGGAGGTGGGCAACTGATCGATGGAAACATGAAGTGAAAACGAGGGACAAATACACCAGGCACTGACAAGCGAACTTCATTTCTTTATAAGAATTGATTGTATTTATTGCAATCGTTGTTATTGTTATATGTTGAACGAAGATATGTGAATATGTTTAGTTATACTGAGTTTCCTTTTGTATAAGATATTGTCTTTATCTCTATTTCTAAATCAGATTTCCTTTTAAAGCAGAACATAGAATTTTGTTTTCTTCTCTGTTCAACAACAAAGTTATTAGACACATTTTTCTGGACACTATTATACAAACTATTTGACTTTTACCACCTGATCGAATTGTGAAATTAAAGTACATATTTATGTATCTGATTTCTACGCGTTTTCATTTAGTCATTTTTGCGGTTCGTAGTAGACTCATTGACGATACATAATTATTAATATAATTATGAATCTTGCAGTCCCGTCGCTTAGCGCACTTTCTTGATAGAGTGCGCGGTATATAACGTATTGGGTGTCAGTCATGGGAACGCAAACCTCGTAAATATTTATTAAGACATATTTATTGAAGGAGGGCCAAATTGAGAGGATATGGGTGTGAAACGAGGATGGAATAAAACAGGATCGAAAGGGATTTGTACACCTTGGGTTATTAGATTGTATCAGGAGCCAGGAGCCCATTACCACATCTACTCCACATCTACTCCTGTGCTGGGGGCCCAGCCCATGACATAGGAACGCTCCTGGTAATGGCTCCTGCAAGAGCTCATTTAATACCCCGAGCGTCCATATGTATTCTATCTGTGAGTTGGCGTATTCACACCTTGGGCTATTTTTAGAGTTTGTCCCACGAGTGTTTCCAAAGTGTTTTTGCCACGAATAAATATTTTTCTTTGTTCGAAAGAAACCGGCGGAGATAATAGCATGTACCATATGTTCATGTGTTCAGTGTTCGAACTCTAGCAGATGAAGGTACATTGTCTATAGAACAATGAATCCTGCTTCTATAGATAGCCCAAGGTATAAATACACCAACTCAAAGATATAGTATGCGAGATGGACACTCCAGGTAATGGGCTCCTGACCTAGGTTATTTTGTTTTCAACCTAGTTTGTTTTGGTTCAATCTAGGTTTTTTGTCTTCAACTGTCAAAGATTATCGGTTCAAATCCTAGTAGAACCGACCTTTTTTTCTCGTTTATCTTCTCTTCTTGTTCACCTGTGCACTGTATCCACAAATTAGCCATACAACCTTGTCGTTTACCTGGGAACTTCTTTACTGAACGAGTGATTGTTTTATTATTATTGGGTAAGAACTGAATTCATGAGTTCTAGTTCGAATTGAGTTGACGGCTCCGGTCCAAATATTAGGTTTCCGTAATCATTATCGATAGTGCTACAGAAAACGACGAGTTCTTCGATGGGAATTTGCGCTGCAAACCCTTACCGGACCCTAAAACCAACCCTCAGGTACAAAAAAAACGACGAGATTTTAGGGCTAATTTATCGCTCTGCTTCCATTTGCAAAATTAAGCTCTGGTATGGTCACTGGCGTTTCTCATCGCTCACATTTCAATAAAATATTTCACTCTTTGATAATTTGTTCTTCTAAATATAATGTTGGAGGGCTGCACTTGAAGTGGTTCTCTTCTGGTTTTCTTTGAGTGTAGTTATAATTCTAAAAACAAAAACGAATTTGCTCGCACACTTTGTTGGTTTTCCGCCATGCTTCTATAAGTCCGATTTTGTTAGCAGTCGAAGGGATTTTTTTGGGATTTTTAGTATGTGCGCGGCATGAACAAATACGTGGCCGAGAGGGACTGTGAAAACATTTGCATAAGACGTGCGTCGTAGTCATATTTATTCATATAAGTGAACACCACTTCGTCGAATGTCTCTGTGGTAAAGTGGTAAGGTTCTGGGCTTTCAAACCTGTAGTTCGGTGTTCGAGTCTCGTCAGGGATGAAATAAAAGTAAGTAATAATGGTGTGTAATATTAATTATGTGATGTGATGTAATTATAGTTATATAGGGTGGAATAGAAAGATGAGCGTGCATGGGGTAGAGTAAAGAGGGTGAGACAGAGAACCGCTGAGGGAGGGTGACCAAGGGGTGACATAGAGAAGGGAAGAGAGGTAAAAGCCGAAAAGCTAAATTGTTTTTAGTTTGTGCCCCCCCCCCCCCCCTCCCCCCAAAAATACCAAAATAACTAAAGCCCGTTTTTTTATGACTCCCAAAAACTGAAACGATGCATTTGTAGAATTATTCATATCTAACAAAAATAACCTAGGTTGGGCGAGGGTGCTAAAAATTGTCATTGAGGCGATATGACCAAACTATAGTCTTAAGGGGGATTACAGTTGGATTTGTAGGAAAAGGAGTGAGAATGGAGGATTAAATAAAAAGAGAAAACAAATTAATTAGTACACACCTAGTTTTAACCAGGCAAGTTATTCTTACTATTTTTAAAATTACTTTCTGATTTTCTGATTTCTTTATCCCCAAAGGAAGATATTTCCAGGCAAACACACCACTGTAGGCAAGACAACGTTTTAAGAAATTTGTCTTGGGTTGGAGTACTAATAGATTCATATGGGAGCCTCTTGTATTGTATCATTCACGTTACCCTACTGATCGCCGCTTCGCGGCTGTTCTCTCTAGAAAACCTCTGGAACCAGGGTATATTCACGTATATATGATAGGCAACTAGTTCCTGTAAAAACTAGTTTTGGTCTGCGTCGGCGGGGAAGATAAACACTGGTATGTAATCAACTAAAGTCGATTGAGGTATGCTAACCGCCGTGGAAAGCGAGTAGCAGCTGACGTTTCGAGCGCTAGCCCTTCGTCAGAGCAAAAGAGGTTATTGTGGTTGGGGAAACGGTTACTATAGTGTCGAGCTCGTTTAGCCGAGCTCGTTCTTACTCTCAATTGCTTTTCATTTTCTGGTGAATTTTACAAGCAGACTAACGGCGTAGCTATGGGCACTAAAATGGGCCCCAGTTATGCTAACCTTTTTGTTGGTTATGTAGAGGAACAAATTTTTGATCAGTACGACGGTCCTACGCCTGATTTTTTCGGTCGTTACATCGATGACTGCATCGGTGCAACTTCTTCTAGTAAACGGGATCTAGAACGGTTTATTGATTTTGTTAACAACTTTCATCCGGCTCTCGACTTCACATGGGAGATTTCAGATGTTTCTATCACTTTTTTGGATGTCAATGTTTCTGTTAGCGGCAATAGTCTAACCACTACTGTTCATTACAAGCCAACTGATTCACACAGTTATTTATTGTTTTCATCTTCTCATCCTACACATGTTAAAACCTCTATCCCGTATTCTCAATTCCTTAGGCTTCGCCGTTTGTGTAGCGATGAATCCGACTTCAATTCGAAGTCCGAGGAGATGCACCAGTTCTTTGTCGAGCGCGGTTATCCTAACGCTGTTGTGACAACTGCATTGGACCGCGTCCGTGTCATCGACAGAAGAACGGCTCTGCTACCGTCCAAACCTAAAACTCAAGATAGGATTCCGTTTCCATTGACGTACCATCCGTCTAATCTGTCTATCAAGAAAATTATCCAGAGGAACTTTAAGATTTTACAGAGTGATCCAGAGACCGCCTCTATTTTCCCTCAGCCTCCTCTCATTTCTTTCAAACGTGACAAGAATCTCCGTGATTCCCTAGTCAAAGGATCACTACAACCTGATCTTCAACCAGGCACTTTTAAATGTTCTAGGACACGATGTAATACCTGTGCTTACACTAAACCTACGACATCTATTTCAGGACCTAAAAGCTCTCTTAAAGTCAGTGACCATTTTGATTGTACTTCCAGTAATGTCATTTATTGTATCACCTGCACACTTTGTAACAAACTCTACATCGGAGAAACAGGGCGAAGATTAGGAGATCGATTCCGCGAACACTTGCTAGATGTTAGAACTAACAGCAAGGATCTCGCCAAACCTGTAGCTCGTCACTTTAACCTTCCTGGTCATTGCACTAATCACATCACTGTATGCGGCATTTCTCTGCATCAAGGTACTACCGACACTCGTAAACGCAAAGAACAGAACTTTATTTTCAAATTAGGAACTTTGTCACCTCACGGTATTAATGAACGCTTTTCGTTCATTTAATTTCAGAATTCACGTATTCACTCACACTTAGATCAGCATGTTTCCTTAGTTTACTCATCAACACTTGCTGTTACAACAATTAGCATTTCTATTGTTGGCGCATTTTTCTTTGATCACAATTGATCCGAGATTAATCATGCATTGGCGCAATTTCCTTTTATCCCAATTGATCCGAGTACATGTTTCCTCAGCGGTAAGCATGTACTCGACACTATATTAACCGTTTCCCCAACCACAATAACCTCTTTTGCTCTGACGAAGGGCTAGCGCTCGAAACGTCAGCTGCTACTCGCTTTCCACGGCGGTTAGCATACCTCAATCGACTTTAGTTGATTACATACCAGTATATTCACGTATATCCTTTCTCTTTTAACAAAGCAATTGGTTAAATAAGGTGGCACCAAGTTGTTTGTTAATTATTTTGTACATTTTTGTTGGTTTTTGCACGCGACACCGATCGTCAGTTCTTCAAGAGACTGCCATCCCAGTTTATGCAGCAAGTTAATAAATATTTTAGTTCCATAGCCAGAACGCATACAATCCCTAGCTGCTAGGTTTTGCAATGTTTGAAACGTTTCTCGGCCTTTGTCGCAGGTATCCCAAACTGATCAGCAGTCGGTCACGTTGAGATTGTATTATTGTGGTATAAATTTGATTTAATGATTGGCAGGGTACTAGATCACGGATTCGCCGTAATACACCCAGTCCACTAGCTATATTTTACATAGTTACTTAGGATTATGGTCCTTAGCGACACTGTAGTCTTAATTCATTTTAATCTGATATCACCAATATAAAGTTTAGGATCTGATGTTAATTGGCTGTCTAGAACCAATTGCTATATATTCACTTTTAAACACATTAAGACTGAGGCGGTGTGCCTGGTGTCAATCTTTTAAGTGTATTGATCAGATCCGAATTAATTCTATATTAGATTAAGGCAGGAGCCCATTACCAGGAGCGTCCATCTTCCCCCGATTGATTCTGTTCCCAGCACAGGAGTAGATGTGGCTATATTTAGAATTACATTTCGCGCGAAACAAACAAAGGCCATGTTGTTTTAGCCAATCAGATAGCTTTACCTCACTTTTGATTATTATTAATTATCATTCTTCTCACTTTCAACGCGGGAATTCTAATTCTAAATATAGCCACATCTACTCCTGTGCTGGGAGCCCAGCCCATGACATAGGAACGCTCCTGGTATTGGGCTCCTTATTTAGGCTATATCAGTGTCACTGGATCGTATGCTTGTGTCATCGGTGTACATGATTGGTGTTGAATAGGATAAATAGCCGGGTAAGTCATTTATATAAAGGAGAAAAAGGAGGGGTCCGAGGATAGATCATGGGATACCCCACAATTAATAATTTGATTTTTCTGCATAATTAGGTACATTAATATATATATATAGCAATGTAAGTTATTTTCTATTCGTTAAGCACGATCTAAACCAATTCAATTCAGTTTCTTCTATACCATACCACAATACTGTAGCTTTTATAAAAGGATTTCATGATCCACCGTATCAAAGGCTTTTTTAAGTCCAAAACACGGATATATTATTTGTTCCTTTATCCATATTATTTAGCCAGAGCATTGTATATTTGAGTAAGGCCGTCATAGTTGAGCGGTGAGAAGGTCTAAAATCAGATTAAATAAAACTTGAAATGCTTTGGAAAAACTAAAAAGACTAATATTTACAATGTTGGGGGATACAGCTAAAAACAACTACTACTTTATATCATCTCTAGAAATTGAGCCTGGCACCTCTAGCAATAAATGACGACTTATGTCTGTTCGTGTATGACATTGGTACTTTGAGGTTGGCAAGTCGTTTAGAGGATGAAAACTTTCAGAATATTATTTTTTGTCAGCCTGAGATAGGAGAAAAATACAATGCCAATATTCATATATATATGTCAGTATTTGAAACTTTTTCGATAGAGGATGACAAAGATTGACTTATTCTATAAACTTGATTTCAAGTGAAACGATTTCAAGTCTTTTAAAAGCAGACGTACTATATTATAATAATAATAAATGTATTTATTTCAATCATAAGATAAAAATACATATCTTACGTTACAGTTAAAATTAAAATATATACATATAAAAAGCTAAGACTGAATAATTATAAGTTATAAAGCTATGTTATAGTTAAAAATCAATCTATTTATATAATAATTCTTAAAACGGTTTGTATTCACTTTGGGCCGTAGGCTTGATTTGGATCGTAGTTTATATTGAGTGGCTTTTTGTTTTCATTGGCATTAAATTATTGAGAGGATGCATATCTAAACTAGCTACTTTCTTAAAAATGTTTCTGTCCTGCTTCTATAGCAATTCCTTTATCTTACTCGGTTTTGATACGTATCTACGCTTAAAGCAGCGATCTAGAAAGCCTTGAATTGTAGTAAGCTCCGCACTAGACGCACCATACACTGGCAATCCGTAAATTATATTAGGTAAAACTATACTGGAGAATAAGTGATCTACCTCTGACTGATTGTAACCCTCTTTACGTAAAGATCTAAGAATAAATAGACATTTATTGGCCTTAATTAGCTTGCTATGCACGTGTGAGGTGAATCTACAGTCGTCCTGGAAAGTAACTCCCAGTAAAGTGAGTTCTTTGTATTGTGGTATGCTAGCTACTATGGAAAATTCGGCTGTACATCCTTTATTGCGAAACGTCAGCTCTTTACATTTGCTGGGATTGCTAGCCATGGAATTACGGCTGGACCAATCTAGGAATTGGCTCACTAGGTATCTAGAGCTATCACCGTTTTTCCAGACTGGTACTATAATATTAGAATCATCAGCATATTTGTACAGGGCTGTTTCAGTGTCTAGGCTAATTTCTAAATCATTAACAAAAATGTTAAAAAGATATGGGCCACTAACACTACCCTGGGTGTAGTATCCTTATTTACATCTTATGTACCTAAAACGTTGTTATATGCAACCCTCTGCTGCCTATCACTAAGAAAGCTAAGAAACCAATTTATGATGTATGGATTTAGAGGTAGTTGTTTAAGTTTATTTGAAAGTAGATCATGATTGAGCGAGTCAAAGGCCTTACTAAAGTCCATGGCGAAGAGACGGACGGCCTTGCAATCAGGATTATCGAGATAACTATACACTTTATGTTGAATGGATAACAGCGCGTCGGTACAGCTGCCACCCTTTCTGTATGCGAACTGCGTGGAGCTTAGATTCTCTTCTACTATATCCTTGGCATGAGTACTGTATACAATACTGTTAGTATTCTTTCAAGGCATCATTCATAAAAAATCTGTCTCAATTTTTTTTCCAGTACTTGTACCTCCAAAGCATATAAACTCTGCTAATCTGAGTAGTTATTTCTGTCGTTCGTAATTAGAAAGTTTATCATTAGGGGTTGGCATCGCCTGTCCCCAGTCGATACACCCGTTCCCATCTGTCAAAACCGATGCTCAGAATTCAGGATGTGTCTTTGAGACGGAAGAAATTATGATGACTTATTGGAGCCGTCATTATAATGAACTGAAAGGTTTCTCTACTAGTTATTGATTGATTTAAATTACTCATTTGCTGCCAGTAAAATTATATACGCTAATTACCAAAATTATGTATATGTGATAACAAACCTGCTGCAATTATGAATATACCAGTTCGCAGTTAATCCGATGCCAAATAACTTCCGTAAAATCGAATTTCTGAAATATTCACTCTCTGCAAAGTTAAGATACCAGGTAAAAGGTTAACTGATCAAAATTTGAGGGATGTAGCTGTGTTGCGGAAAGCATGAAATCGTGTTTTCATTTTTCCATACATTTGCCTGTAACAACGAGTCCGGGAGAAAATTTACAGACAAACGTATGGAAAACTGAAAACACGATTGCACGCTTCCCATGCAGCACAGCTTTGATCAGTTAAACTTTTACCTGGTATCTTAAGTTTGCAGACTGTGAATATTTCAGAAATTCGATTTTCAGAAAATTATTTGACATCGGATTTCCATAGAAACACTGTATTTCGCCATGTTGCCTCATTTCAAAATGTCGGAATTAACCGCTAACCGGTCTAATTTTAACACAGGATGAATATGAAGATATGTTTGAATAAGAATAGTACATCATGTTTCATTGAACAATTCAACAACATTTTCCAGTATAGCCAGCTCTTTTTTTAGGATTCATAACTCAAGACGGAATGTAGCCAGTTAAGGTTTACTTCACGTACTTTATATAGCGAGTTTGTACTTTACACTTAGTAATTACCGAGCACAAATCCTTCAAAAGCACAATTCTAGATAAGAATTCATGAAAGCCAAAATTGATTTTTTTTTATTCTATTTGTCCACCTTCTTCTGGAATTATTACGCCAAGAATTGAAAATATTGAATTCACTCTCGTTAAAAAGGTATTGGTGAAATACTTTTCAAGTCCAGTACATATATTTTCGGATCGTTCGTACATCAATAATCCCTTTCAGTATACAAATTAAAGTCAGCTCAGGAATACGTATTATGAATCAGAAATACCAGACGTTGTTTGATTGTGATGTATTTTCTCCTTACTAGGATTGTTCATGTAGGTGTTATTACCTTGTAACATATACTTCACATGCATGTTGACAATACCGGAATAATTGATCGAGGAATTACTTATCCACCAAGCTCTTCAACAGCTGTAATGAATACTATGGAATACACAGATAGTCAACGTTTCATTCAATATCAGGATAATTACGCTAAAATAGCACATGAAAATTAGGGATATTCATGAGTGCTGCCATATTAAAGTGCTATCGTCGATAGCAGATGTGAAAATCCAGTTGTGGATCAACATGGGATAAGAATGCCGTTGATATCGCCACTTGACTTTAGCAAAGAAATTCTTGAATTCGAGAAAAGGAATTCTGACTCATCTAAGACAATGGCATTACCTAAGGAGTCAACAAGTAAGTCTTCGATGGAGCGGTCGTCTTTCCAACAGGGTTCTAAAAAGAGGGATATTTTGAAAGAAAGAAGGCAGCAAGAAGCGAAGGGAAAGAAGAATATTGCTGATGCTAGAACGAGTGCACTAAAAGGGACTCGGAAAGAGAGAAAACCTACCTGGAATAGAAACAGAACGAATAACCACGACGAGAGAGAAATGGTGTTTGGAATTACGAAGTCATTTGTTATTGTCTCTGATGCCACTGGTTCAAAATACGAACTCATTCAAAAGAAATGACTTGGAAACGGTTTGTTTGTGGTACGAAAATTGCACAAACCATAGCAACAACCAGGGCCCAGTTGTTCGAAGCGAGGGTTAGCGCTATATATCCCGGGGTTAAATCGCTAACCCGAGGTTAAACTGTACATATTATAATTACAGATTTAGCGCTATCCTAGGGATAAAGTTAGCCTAGCTTTGAACAACCAGGATCAGTTGAAGACAAATTATCAACAACAACAACAACTTTATTTGTACTCTCTACATACATACATACATACATAACAAAGCTACTAGTGTGGGGTTTGAAGGGAGAAAGCTAATCGAGCTAAGTAGCACGTTCAAATTTTATTTAAACGTACATGTATATATACAACGAAGACGAAGACTTCAACACCTGAACTATTAATACAATCGTTTCTTTCGGTCGAGTGACACTGACTGATTGTGAAGACATGCTTGTCAAGTTAGGACAAAGCTAGTATTTTAGAAATTCAGAAGGGAGCAGATCTAGAGTTTGTTTCATGCAAATTACAAATTTGAGACTAGGAAACCTGCCGAAGCAGCGGGTTGTTTTCCGGCAAGTTTAATTAAAAAAATAATAATTTGAACAATGAATTAGGATGTAATTCTATAGTTATTTTAAAAATAACCTGAATAATTGATCTAGGAGAAAAAATTAAAAAGGGAAAGAACTTGAATACGATATGTACGTGTTTGTTTGGTATTTATCTAATTTCATTTCGGTTCTAAAAAGACTACAAGCCAAATGTGAAATCCATTTATTTTCACTGACGAGTCAAGTCTCAAGAAATATCCGATCTACTTAAAATCTTACTAAAGCCCATTTTAAAGTCTTGTGACTTACTGCTTTTAAAATGTTGTTTTTTCAGTGGTCGTGTGACTACAATATGAATAGAGGTAAAACTAACTATAACAATTAGACTGCGGTTTGCACGTGACGTCATCACACCGCATGGATTCACGGTGCCGTCTTCATAAATCTAAATTCATAAATCTAATCATACATCTAAATTCTAAACTATATATCCTATAAAGCTGTTTCTTTAACATTTTGTAGATGTCCGTGATTTAAGTTCTCACTGAGACGACATTTCAGGTCAATACGACTGATGTTTTGCTCACGATACAGAGGTTTGAATTATGTCTCAACAGCCGGTCCTTCACGTGTTTAAATTAACGGCGAAAGTCCACAAATTTGAGTGAAATTAAACGTTTTTGGCCTTACAAATGTTTAAAAGTTACGTTTAATGGGACTCATAGTGAAACCGACTGAAATGGGTGAAATGTTCGCTTTGTTTAAGATTTTGAAGTTTTGGCGGCCATGTTGAATGATAACCCTTATAATCCAACATGGCCGCGGCATACATTTTACACTAACAACTCTCATATTTGTTCGACCATAACTCTGAAACGAAACGCTCTTCTGCTTCAAAATTCGGCCCAGATATGTAGTTTTGATTTTTCTTCAAGCTAAACAAATATTTTATTTCATTTGACAATCAAAAATTGTCCAATGGCGCTTCACAATGAAGAACTAATGGTGTATTATTATATATAGAAACCAAAAAGAACAAATAATTAAAATTTAAAATCTACTATAACATGATCACTAAGCTAAAAAGTATACATTACACTAAGTCTTAAAATATATCTTAAATGGTTTCCCATGGTATCAAAATGCCTGATTAAAAAGAAAGGTTTTGACTTGGCATAACCAAGCCACCGTTCTATCAACTTAACGATCGAGAAAACTGTTAAAAAACTCCCTTTAAGCCAATCAGATGGCTAGTTTGCCAATAGACAGACTGTGGCTGGGTTATTCTAATTATACTCAGTACGAAGGACCCACTGGATTGAGAACGGATGTCGTAGCGGACTCGCTAGAAAGCCTGACTGACAAAGAGGAGAAATTATTCTGCACTCAGATGATGTTTGACGGCACACCGCCACGCTCGGTCGCTTTCCCGGTCAGCCAAAGGTCACTCGTGAGATGCCATTTGCAGAACAATACAATACAATACATTATCCTATAAATCTTATATTTCAGCCAATCAGAGCTCAGCTTTACTATGAAATACAGGGCGGTATTTCATGGTTTTTCTATGAAATATACACAGAGCGGTATTTCATGGCTAGGTCAAGGCCAATCAAAATGCTGGAAATTTCGCGCCATTTCTTTATCAGCCAATAAGAATTCACCATTTTGAATACATAATTAGTCTGCAGACGTGCGCGGTCGCCACTCGAAATTTGTGTTTTCCGGCAAGAAAATTTGCAGTCTATCGTCCGTTAAGTTACTTTGTTTTCGTGATAAATATTTTTGTAAATTTGTTAATTATAGGATAATATGGATATTTCATGGTTTTCTATGGAATACGGGCGAAAATTTAACTCGAAATTCATATTATTTTGGTATACAATTCGCCTAAAGGCTCGTTGTATACTAAATAATACAAATCTCTCGTGAAATATTCGCCCGTATTCCATAGAAAACCATGAAATAACCATTAATTATCCTATAAATCTTATATTTCAGCCAATCAGTGCTCAGCTTCACTATGAAATACAGGGCGGTATTTCATGGTTTTTCTATGAAATATACACAGAGCGTTATTTTATGGCTAGGTCAAATCCAATCAAAATGCAGGAAATTTCGCGCCCTTTCTTTATCAGCCAACAAGAAACATAATTAGTCTGCAACGCGTCCGCCACTCGAAAATTTTGTTTTCCAGCGAGAAAATTCGCAGTCTATCGTCCGGTAAGTTACTTAGTTTTCGTGATAAATATTCCCGTAAATTTATTATTTATTGCGTTCGACGAAGGAGAACGCCATCCTAATCTGGTGGCCATTGGGCTCCCTGTGTCTCACAGGCAAGAGAAATAGAGAATTTTGTTGTGTATCGTTCTGGCGCGTAAAAATGCGTACGCGATCGTTTGGAGTCGTTTCGTTTGTTGTGCTGTGGTTCACTCGGTAAGTAATATAATGTTTCTTCGATCAAATGCAATGTTGTCTAAAAGTACGTAGGTACGATTTAGCAAAGCCTGAGAAAAGTGTGTACTACTTCTGGGCCATTTCCAAAACCCCATTCTCGAGCTACAACAAGCCCAAAATGTTTTCCTTTATATCAGCAATTTGATGAATCTTTCAGTCTCCAAAGGGTTATGTTTGTTTTACCACAGGTAGCCAAAACATTATGTCGAACGCACTTTAATAATCTATGATTATTTCTAGTAGGATAATTATACTTCTCGCTGGCTGAGGTACGAAAGAAGCGAGAAGTCGTTTCTCGCACACGGCCATACCTGGTGCGAGAACTGAAAGGCGGGAAAGTGGGTCACATGACCAGTTGTTTTCGTTGCAGTCTTTGTGCAACCCACGGTTTTTGGAGACCCACCCTCCCGCCCCTAAATAGCTATTTGTAGTAATGCATAGATATCAGACGTTATATTGTAACTCTTAGCGTGCCTAGCATAAACATATCTGCGTTAGATCCTAGATGTTAATGTTACACTATGACAATATGTACACATTTGAAGTGTGAAAAATAAACCAAGGGTTGCGTTGTGGCTGGCGTCCACTATCCAAAATAGTGTGTGAGAACATTCTTCTATGGAATAAGGGAGAAAATTTCACTCGAAATTCATATTATTTTTGTATACAACTCGCCTAAAGGCTTGTTGTATACCAAAAATACAAATTTCTCGTGAAATATTCGCCCGTATTCCATAGAAAACCATGAAATAACCAGTAAATACATTACATACATGTAGTAATGATTAGTGTATGCTAATGAGAAAGCAAGATAAAAGTCCTAAAAAAGGGATCAGCGATCATGTGGCTTAGTGGTGAGCGATTAGTGACGGTTAGGGTTTGGTTTGAAATCAGGGTTAGGGTTTGTTTCGATTCTTTCCAGGCGCTATTATTTTTTTTTATATGAGAGCTCATAACCAAGAGCGAGAATCTCCCATACTACCTCTATGCTACGGCATTATCACAAGTTAGGTTGTTTTTAGAACGGTTTCCCGCTATTATTTGGTTGCAATCATTATTAAGGGAATAAAATCACAGAAGCGTATCAGACGTGTTGTTAGTATAACAAAAGAAGCTAACGAGGCATCTTTTGTTCCGCCACAGGTGTAACCCACTAATTGGCGGCAAAAATAATCTAAAAATAGCCCAACTTGTGAAAACGCCGTGGTTATGGGCTCTTGATATTAGGCGAGGATGGCGTACTTGTGAATATTTCCGTTCTAAAATTGCCGCTTCAGTTTGTACTTGCAGGGACCTACACGAGTTTCCTTCGGCTGATAATCGGGAAAGCGACGGAGCGTGGCGGTGTGACGTCATACATCAACTCATTGCAGAATAGTTTCTCCCGATTACAAAGGGTATAAGGTATATAATTTTGATTTCTCCACTCGTATCTCTGATGGATGAGCACGGGGTAACAGCAGCTGTGAAGCTGACTGATCTCAGTGGAAACGAAACATGCGTGGACTTGAACCTTCGATCTAAGCCGTGTAAATACAAACTGTTAATGCTACGAGAAGCAATAAAGACTCTTAAGCAAGACATTGTTTATGTTTGTGTTGCGGGAGGGCATATGTTGCGACAAATTCTGCACTGATTTAAACCTTCAAATAACAATGTATTCGGTAAACCCCGCGAATATTCCCGCGAATTTTACCTTATTCCTGATTGGACAGTTTTGAGCATGCGCAGGTCTCTTTCCCGCGACCTTCCAGTCTACGGAGCGGTCGAAAGAGACTGGGCCAGACACGCGGCAGACATATTGGTTCATATCAAGGAAGTGAGTGAGCCGGATCCCGCGATCATTTTAATAAACTACTCTAGATCCGCGGCGAGTTTTCTTTCAATATTGATTTTCGTTTGGCTGGCCACGCGTAATAATCATCAGGGGAGGGGAGGGACGGGAACGGGTTAACGCCGAGACCCAGCAGAACCTAATATTATGCTTCGAAGGAACGAGATGAAAAGTTACTTTCAAAAGTCAGGCCTGGAAAATTATTATAAACAACAGCAGTCTAGCTCCCTTAGTGACCTAACCATTTTTTTTATCCATATAGGGTTAATCATCTTAAAGTACGTATATATTTGTTTGTTTGTTGCATGGGAAGGGGGTACAATATCTCGCTTCCGTCATTTTTAATTAGTACGCAGACATGAGTGCATGGTATATTATTTTTATTAGACGTTTTTGAGGGGACGTCCTAATTTTGGCTAATTTTTCCCCCCACCCCCGATATTTTTTTACGCCGATTGAACTGTATGTAAAACGTCATCAAGCCATTTTCTAAGAACTTGTGTTCGTTTCGCCGATCGACTTCCCTGATCAAATCGACCCTTTTGATCGTCAAGAACAATTTAAATTGTCCCTCTTCCCAAATTTCCCTTTGTGGAGTCGCCGATTTCTTCTGAATAGCGCACTACAAATATTAGGTCAGTTTTCATATCCCACTGGTTGAGCCATTGCAAGAAAGACAAAACAATGAAAATAAAATTTCAGCTGATGATTGAAAAATCAGATTTATTTAGAAAGTATTAAAAACGTTGAGCCGAATTTGAAAAACGGCTTCACTCAGTAGCCGTAGTCAGGGTGCATTGTCTAAATTTTCTCCCCACCTCCTCCCCTGATATATTTTACACCGATTGAACAATAAGTGAAACCAGTATCAATGTTGGCGGTGAAATGTAAAGACTTATAAGACTATTTAATGATATAAAGACATTTTATAAGAATTGTTTTTCCTTTCGCCTACTTCTCTGATTAAATCGACCGCTTTCCGTACCGACAAGAACAATTAAAATTGTCTCTCTTCCCAAATTTCCCTTTGTAGAGTCGCCGCTTTCTTTAATAGGCAAAGAGCACTACAGTTACTCGGTAAGTTTTCATCCTGTTCATATCCCATGGCCACTGGTTGAGCCACTGCAAGAACGACAAAACAATGGAAAACAAAACTATTCAGCTGATTTGAAATATATATATATATATATATACAAAACTAGTATTCTGAGAAGCAAAATTCGTTTAAAAAATCAAATTATATTTAGAAAGTGTTAAGAACGTTGAGCCGAGTTTGAACAAAACCGGCTAGGATAGTCAGGATTTATTGGTGAACTCCCCCTCCCCCTGAGGATTTCATGGCAAAGCCGATAGTTTATGTAAAGAATAGCTAATATCTGTATTTGTATTTTCTGAAGTTCTATGATCAGTGGTAAAGCAGAGCACAGTATTTAAGTACAAAAGAACATAACTTAAAGGTATAAACCTTTACCTATGTCATGTGAATATACAAGTCACGTGCTTATATGAATGAGTACAATGGCAAACAATCTTCAAAAATGTAGTTTTCAGAGTTTTAGAAAGATCGATAATTGCCTTGGAGGTGGAAAGTAGAATTTACGAACAGGTTTTGCTGACAACACTACCAATTTGTTTTGCCGTCCAGTACAACTACGTGATTATATCCTACAAACGGTCGATTATACCTTAACAATCACGCAGACATAAATTTTTATTCTGACTTATTCACCTTGGAATTTTAGCTTCAGATGAATTCAAACTGATACCGGTTTGTGATTAGCCACACAACATTAATCAATTTCTGTCAGAGGACAGAAGAAACAATACAATTATTGCTTTATATGTCGGCGAACTATATTTACCAATCGACAGACGAACTAATTGATCGGATCGGATCCAAACAAACATACTGTGAGATTATTGTATTGTCATAGAATAGCCGGAATAGAATATTTATTAATACACGAATACTAGCATAACAAATAAAGAAAACTAATATTTAGTCAGTATGGAGAATTATATCCTTTACTAATAATTCTATTAAAAACTTTTAACTTTCAAACTTTCGTTTTCTGATATCCTCAGGTATTGCATTCCACAACTTTCCCCATAGAAACGGACGCATTTTTTGTCAAAATTAGTTAAAATTAGTCAAGATTAAATCACGAGGGTTTTATAAACGGAAAGGAATAATCAAATCCGGTTCTTCGGTTCTCATTTAACAAAATGATTTAGCAGCTTAATTTGCTACGCCAAATGAGGGCTAAATTACTCTATCGAAACAAACTGGAGTAAACGACGGATATATATGCGATAGGAGGTGGCTTACTAGTGGAAATTACACTCAGCCATGTAACAAAATGGATTTCTCCTCTTGCAATTGGTATTCAACAATTGTGATTGATAACTTTTAAGACAGTGCCCCACCCCATGCAAATAAAATGTTTTACTAAATAATTAGGGTGCGTTCGATTGACCGTATTCCGGAATAAGAGTACACAGAATGATAACTACAAATCGCTTATTTCGGGAATTTTTAGTCCATGGTATACAAGATGTATCCTGAATATCATATTTCAGCAAACTTTAGTAGCTTACAGTACAAAATGTGCCTGAACCAGTGATTTCCAGAGATTATTCCATCTATTCTTATTCCGGAATACGGTCAATCGAACGCGCCCTTAGTTTCCGTAAAGACTACTGGATAAAAGAGTTATCTAAGCTGTGTCAGTCTTTGTCTTTTCACCGAGATATTTGGTTAGTAAACATATAGAAACTGACTTAAAGAAAAACACGTACGCGCGTTACTACCATTGGTATAACCTTTTGCCCGTCAGTCCCAGAATAACGATGGAGTTAATGCCGACTTTGATTTAAAAGATCTGGCTCTTCGTCCACTTGTTCCACATTGGATCCAAATCATGATTTAATATTAAATTGCCGATGCCAGACAGTTCTATTCGGAACGATGAAATAAACCCTCAAGTACATTCTTTTCGGCTTTACATGAAAATGGAAAGTTAGAGCGAATTTCGTACGAGTTGGCAAGTTACGGCATGCCGTGACATTAAAATGGTTTCCCTATATTGTTGTAGTCTTTCTGATCCAATCAAATTACAGAGTTACGGTACAGTTCGGTTACGGTAAGGCGACGGACATGCCGTAGTTTTGTCCCACTTAGGCATATTACGAAATATTGTCCGCTTTAGCGTAACTGAGACACCACCAGTGTCGTTGCTTTGGTTCAAGCTTATACCAGGGTCAAAAGAGTTGATTATGATAGCTACGAATACAGCCGTCGCGCATCGGGAACCACTGTCAAAACGTGACCCCCGAGAGAGACGTATGCGTCTTGAGACGGAAAATTGGCTTGTGATTGGCTTATGTATGATAATTATGAATACTAGCCAATCAAATAACGCGACCAGATCCTGGCCGTGATTAAACGTCATCAGTATGGAATTTTCTGTCTCAAGACGCAGACGTCTCTCTCGGGGGCCACGTTTTGATTGTGGTTCCCGGTGCGAGACGGCTGTATTCGCAGGCTATGATTATGAAGGAGCGAGCATTTTTCCTTAATCAAGAATTGCATAATAAATGAAAAGAACTCAAGGCACAGGAAATTATTTGGTAGACTCGGACATTAAAAGTAGACAGTGATGAAGTCTTTTTTGCCGATGTCGGTTTGTGAAAACAAGAGACTGAGCGGCTTATGTCTTAATTATATCTATAGCTTTATGTGATAAGGAACAGAGAACATAATATTTTTTTCAGTACGAATGATCAGTGAGTTTAATGGATTAAAGTGCTTCCAATGACATCTTTAAACAAATTCAGTTAACGATGTTAACGTCTAACCGATCCAGCTGTCCAAACAGTGCTATTATTTTTGCTGTACGTAACCTTGGTACACGCTTAACAATTACATAGACAATGTAATATTCCTTTGAAGACACTTAGCCTATTCCCGAGCAAATACTTCATTCTTTGTAATTATCCTAATGTAAACAGCGTATTGTTTTCTAGCTTTTCTACCGCTCCAGTTACCAGGGACCTAGTGGTTATTGAAGGAACATTGTTTTAATTGCTCAGGCTATATTGCTGATTTTTAAAAATGGTTCAAGTAAGACTGCATACATATATAAAATAGTGCTATAGGCTTCTTTAAAATCCTTCCTTTTTTGTTCAAGACTTAAACCACGCCCACTACCTTGATTCATGCTCCATAATCGGCATATTTGTTAACTTTCACACTGATTGAAGTGTCCGCTTTTTCCCGTGCGGAAGTTTATAAGTGGCCGATTATCCTAAAATCGGCCACTCTGATTTCGGACCCATTGAGCTGATCATTCCCAGTTGATACAGGTACGTTTAAACGACTTTTCATATCCTTTAGTTTAACTAACTTGACAAAAAACACCTTTTTGACACTAGTTCTATTTTAACCTAGTGATCACTACGGTTTCGTATGGTTACTGTTCTTAGAGATCTATGAATTTAAAGCTATCCGGGAAACATTCGTAAAATCTTATTCTAAGTAATTATAATCAGAAGTTGTTTTCCAACTTTATTCTGAAAGTAAGGACGAGTTAAGTTTGTGCACTTTTTTTCAATAGCATAGAAATTATCGAATATTCGACGTAAATCATCCCTGTTTTGTATTACATTAATAATATATAGTAAATACAAAAGTTGTCGAGTTCTTTTCAAAAATAGGCCTAAGGTTTTGAGTTTTCGATCGAAAAAAGATTCAGATAGAAATATAAGGCGTACTTTTAAAGTAACATCACCAGAGACTTGATTTAGTTTATTTGTCACAAGATATTTGGGTTAATCGTTGTCTTTGATGTTTTTATTTCAGAAACCAAGATGAGATCGTTGGTCGCTTCAATACTTCTATTTTGCGTTGTCGGAACACAGGGTTAGTACGAATATAATAATAATTATGGTGCTTAGTGTCTTAAATGAAAAAAATTACAACCCTAGCTAACTCGTACTGTAATCAATCAATATCAGACTGCCGAGTGGTTAAATGTTCACTGTCCGGCTTCAGAAACTCTCCCTTTTACGATGGTCCACAATGACGATTTTCGGTTTATTTCATTTTCGATTTTAATAACAGTACATTTGTTATATAACTTCATTAGATTTATTAATAAAAGAAATTATATGCACCTTTGAAAATACTAAGAAAAGAATATCGTAAAATTGAACTGTACATATAGTACAAATAAAACCGGAAAAAGAAATGAAAAAAGAATGCATGTGCATGGTATTTGAGCCGGATCAAAAACCTGTTCATTACGAATTGAAATGGTTTTGTTTTTCTTCTCCGCAAAGGGAGGAAATCGTCTTTATGATCTGTAAAGCTTTAGATGTTACTCCATTATTGTTTCGCTTTCTTAGTTTAAAAGATAAACATATTAGCTTCTTTACATGACAGATCGATAGGTAGAATTGTTAAATTTCAAGGTATTGACGGCTGATTAAATAGATCGGCATACACAGCTTAGAAAATACGGCGAGAGTAGAATAGTTTTGACTAATTCCTAGAATTCAAATTATATACAATCAAGGAAAAGCTTAAACAAAACCACAAATTAAATGAATAAAGTGATGAGCATCTACTTATTCTCTACTTTTAAACACTCCTTCCTAACTTCGCATTTTTACCAGTCTTCCTGTAATGATGGCTTTGACATCCAGTTTGATCATTCCGCCAAACAAAATATATTGTTGCCTTTACCTTTATTTTTATCTTATAATTTATTAGAGACTCGGAGGGGGGGGGGGGGGGGGGGGGGGGGGGGAGGGGGAGGGGGGCCACTTGCATGATAATAAAAACAGACTCGGAGTCCAAAGACTAAGAAAAATATTTCTAACCTTACTCGAGGAAAACTGGGCAATGAGTAAACGTGTTTTCAATGACTAACCCTCTAACCCTGTGACTCAGGGGAATATTTAGCCATTCTCTCCGCGTGTGGTGGGGAGGGGCACTTTCCGGGTCCGGTTTTGAACCCCATTTCGATTTCTGGGTCCGGGTTTTTCGTAACAATATGTCGAATTCCGGGTTATAGACTATTCAGAATAATAATCAAACAACTTGGAAATTTTGATATTTGAGCTATTTGTTCTCTGAACACCGGGTGTTGTTACTAAATAAAATCCTTCTCCAAAACCTAGAACTCAGCCAGAATCATAAAAAGGCTAAAACTTTTCCACTTCAAATTAAATGAAGTAGAAATAGGCTTAGTTCTATAATGGCTGTCACAACAGGGCGATGAAGTGTTATCGATTACGATTACGTATGGTATAATTAAGTGATCGTTATGATCATGTCATAGTAATTGCTCCACAAATGGTTCGCAATAAAATTTGCTTGGTAATAATATGATTCTGCTTCGGATGTGAATCGAGCAAGCCGGAATTCAAGCTCTTCTTTCTGTCATAGGAACCGACTCTAACGCAAACATTGTACAATTGAAAGGAAGCAATCTCAAGTACCGAACCACCAAGACTAGTACTATTTGATTAAATTGGACACTAAGGATTTTTACCTCATTTTTGGCAACGAGGTTATTATTTTAATGACTCGACTCAAACATTCAGTAACTGCTCGTACTGTTCAAGTTGTTTAAAATGACAAGTAACTCCTGAAACTATTCATTATTCGAACTTTTAAAACTGAGCAATATTCGTTATAAAGGAGATTCTGAGTTTCATATTTATTTAGCTAAATATCGTACTCTGTTTTGTTCCTTCCTTTGTAGCCTAAATATGTTTTTACTGCCAATAAAATGGTTCTGAATATTTATGTTAATAAGCGAAAAGCATCAAATAGCCCACTTCCGAGATATGCTTCACTTCCTACATACAAAGGAATCAATACGAGGCTCCGTGCATAATGCTCAGTCGTTCGTGACGGCACTTCTGTAGTTGGTCACGAACGACTGAGCATTATGCACGGAACCCTGTACGTAGGAAGTGAGGCATATCTCGGAAGTGGGCTATGGGCTTTTATCGCACGACGGCCATGTTGAGTCCCAGGAGAATAAAAACCTTTGTTTTCGTCCGGTAAACTCGTTCTGAAACCAACCAGTGCGAGGCTACCGGGGCCAAAACTATTGTTTTATCCAAGATGGCCGAACTGCGATAACAGCCCATTGCATCCAGGGGCCAACAAAATAAAACTTTTACTCGTGTATTTTACAGGTCTGACTATTGTTTCAAGGGCAGATGGTCAGACTTGTAAAATGCACGTGTAAAGGTTTTACTGTGTTGGCCCAAGTTGGACGCGTTTAACATATCTCGCATGTAAAAGTGACGTAATATATCTGGGGTTTTGGCGGGATCTAACGCCCGGTCTCACTGGTTGTTTCTTGGTCACGTGGCAACATGAAATTCATCTCTACCCCGAGAGGACACATTAAGATAACTGTTTCCCGCGAGACAAGTCATTAAAGCGGCACTGTCAATCGAATTAAACCTTAATTACAAATTAACATTAAAAATAGCACCCTGAGAGAGAAGAGAAGTACCATGTGAATGTCCTGATATGTTTTTCAAACTTTTTCGATAGAGGATGGCAAAGATTAAAGTGGATCACACCACTGAAAGCTAATTTCGGTAACAGCGAACCAATTTCAAGTTGCTCTAAATCTCTCTTAAAATCAGTATTTTTCATCCACTCGAATCTTTTTTCCAGTATAACTCATAATAAGTACTCTGTTAATTTAAGTAGATATTTTTGTCCTTTGTCAGGAGAACGTTTATTGTTTTGGTGTTGTCAGTGCCTCTTTAAGTGTATATTGTTTCTAACAGCATTCACGCCCAAGCAACCAGTTACATGCTCCAGAAGGTGGGTGAAGATTGGGTGTTATCACGACTCACTAAGCTCCAGGCCCCTGCCCGAGCAACTCGTAAACGACCGTGATGTGTACAGTGACAAGAATGACGGCTACCTTCTCGACTGGCACAACTGGGAGGCGTCTATGCACAGGTACAGTACGCAATAAAGCAGATTTCGTATGAATAGGACAAACTACGGCACTGACTACGGCACGGTTATCGTCCGGCGCTATGTTATGGACTGTTATTTTCAAGGAGTTATTTTAACTCCAAAAGAGTTATTCTGTACCATTTGTTTTAGTACAGAATAACTCCTTTGAAGTTATAATAACTCCTTGAAAATAACAGTGTGGAACAGTCGATGAGGCAAAAAACAGCTAGTTCGTTACGGCAATTTAAAAGTAAAATTGTCTCCTTATCTGATCCTGATACTGAGCCGTTATATTATATATGCTGATAGCAGTTTTTAATCTTATATGTATCTTCAGGAGCCCATTACCAGGAGCGTTCCTCTGTTATAGGTTGGGTCCCCAGCACAGAGGTAGACGAGGCTATTTTTAGATTCGAAATTCCCGCGAAAAGAGGTTGCCGCCATGTTGGTGCCCTTAAACAATAGATTCCTCGTTAGCTTCTTTTGTTGGGCACCAACATTTGAATCTCTGGGGATTGAGTGAAAACCAGCAATTCGAATTCCCGCGTTGAAAGTGAGAAGAATGATAATGAGAAGTGACGTTAGCTATCTGATTGGCTAAGAATAGCCTACCTTTGTTCTTTTTCGCGCGAAACGCAATGCTAAAAATAGCCTCATCTACTTCTGTGCTGGGGTACAGACACAGTGGGGAAGATGGACGCTCCTGGTAATGGGCTCCTGGTATCTTCTAATCTTAAATGTACATATACTTGGTTTTATCTTCTTATCTTTTGTACCTGTAACAATATTTTTATACGCTCCACGTGGGAATCGATCAGCGTGTTGTAAGTGTCAGTGGCTATCGTGTCAAAATAAAAGTTTTGTATATATGTATGACTGTATATGTATGTATACCACTCCTTAGCATAATCATACCACTTGACTTCGCACTTCTGCAGCGGCCTAAGTTTCCTCTTTACATATAGGTTTTTTATTTGTCATATCGGCGTTACTAGCCTTAATTAATACCTTAATTATAGTACCGGCGTTTGCATTTCATGACCCAGCTTATCATGCTTCGTGCATTTTAGCTATCTTGATTGTATATATGTGTAACACGGTTATTTCTTTATTAAACGATGCTGACCTCAGTGCAGCTTCCTCCAATACTCAAGGGCACCCAACGAGTACTTTTTGAAATTCGTTTGAAACTGACCAGTTGTGTGCAGCTTATCTAGCCATTTTAAGGCGCCTACTATGTCTTTTGACGTATTCTAGAAAGCTATTAGCTGTTCGGATTTTCTAGGTGGAAATCACATCAACCGAAAATACTATGGCAAAATATTCCCGGCCTACGAATTTGTTAGTAGTCTAGAACATAAACAATAATTTTCTAGCCCAAGTAACTTCATGTTGCAAAGTTTTGTGGAGGTACGAATTTTTTAGGGGTTCTTTTTTCCTTTAGGCAATTCTTTTAGGTGACCTCCATTTGCTAAAGGTTTATTCTTTCGGATTTTAGATGTCAGAATTTCTTAGAGAATGAAAATGTGTTCTCGAAAACTTTGGGTGGCCGCTTCACTAAATGATTTGTGATAATATGTTTTTTTTTTTTCATTCCAACCAATGTTTTTTTCCTGATCGTTCTGTCTCTATTGATCAGACGAAAACGTACGAATATTTTAGGGGAAAGCTCTTACTCTATTGATCAGACGAATACGTACGAATATTTTAGGGGAAACCTTTTAGTGTCCCTTTTCTTCTATAATTTTCTAGGGATTGAAAACAAATTTTCTAGCCAGTCTTTCACAAAACAATTTTCTAGGGACAATTTTTTCAAATCCGAACGTTTTAGGCTAACTTACTCTCCCGAAAACTTCGTTGGGTGCCCTTGAATACTGTGTACTGTTATCATATTTAAAATAGAAATGTTTTCCATTCGGCTGAGCGTAGCGAAAGAGAATAAAATAGTGCCTTGTTTACATCTAGAGCGGCCACGGCTGACTAACGGAATAGGCACGTGCATTCAAACATACATTATTATTATTATTATTATTATTATTATTATTATTATTATTATTATGACAAATTATCATAATGACCAGGGGGTACATGGGATAAATAATTTCTATATAAATGTGAGCAGGTACAGAAACTGGTTATAATCAAACCGGGTTCGTTTTCACAATAACTTGGAAATCCCAGCATTGGAGCTATTTTTCTCATAAAAACACGTCCTGACATACCTAGCCATTTAGTATACAGGTGCCCCCCTGGACTTACACGTTGTACAGGTTCTTGTATCGAGTGATTCATATTTCTACTCGTTTTGAGTCGGATTTGCACTCGAAAGCTCCAAGTTGTGTAATATCATACGAAAAAGATGGCGGCTGTACATTTGAGCACAATCCCTTGCGAACCTAGCACAGTCAAACACAAAAGTAGAAATCCTCTATTCTCTTCAATGACAGTGTATTGGAAACATCACTTGTACTGGCTTGTTATTAGGATAACACGTAGTAATCCTCTATTCTCTTCAATGACATGCAGTGTATTGGAAACAGCACTTGTACTGGCTTGTTATTAGGATAACACGTAGTAATCCTCTGTTCTCTTCAATGACAGTGTATTGGAAACATCACTTGTACTGGCTTGTTATTAGGATAACACGTAGTAATCCTCTATTCTCTTCAATGACATGCAGTGTATTGGAAACATCACTTGTACTGGCTTGTTATTAGGATAACGCGCAGTAATCCTCTATTCTCTTCAATGACAGTGTATTGGAAACATCACTTGTACTGGCTTGTTATTAGGATAACACGTAGTAATCCTCTATTCTCTTCAATGACAGTGTATTGGTAACAGCACTTGTACTGGCTTGTTATTAGGATAACACGTAGTAATCCTCTGTTCTCTTCAATGACAGTGTATTGGAAACATCACTTGTACTGGCTTGTTATTAGGATAACACGTAGTAATCCTCTGTTCTCTTCAATGACTGTATTGGAAACATCACTTGTACTGGCTTGTTATTAGGATAACGCGTAGTAATCCTCTGTTCTCTTCAATGACTGTATTGGAAACATCACTTGTACTGGCTTGTTATTAGGATAACGCGTAGTAATCCTCTGTTCTCTTCAATGACAGTGTATTGGAAACATCACTTGTACTGGCTTGTTATTAGGATAACACGTTGTAAATCCTCTGTTCTCTGTTCGCGTAGTAATCCTCTGTTCTCTTCAATGACAGTGTATTGGAAACATCACTTGTACTGGCTTGTTTTTGAGATTTAAAACCTCTCTACCGCCAAGATTTTCGCGCGCAAAGAATTGTGGGTAAATGTACAAGCCGCCATATTTTTCTGTACGGCGCATCGTTTTTTAGAAATTGTCCCTCCATTGTAGTCTTGCCTGCCGCTGCGCTGAAAAGGCCAGAGCCAAGGGCTACAAAATGTTTGGTCTGCAATTCTACGGAGAGTGTTGGAGCGGACCGAGCTCGGAGCTGAGATACAACAAAGACGGACCCTCCAACCATTGCTTCCAGCAGTTGGTGGAGCCTTACGCTTGTGTGAAGAACGACCATCTGTCTGAGTGTGTTGGAGGAAAAGAAACCAACTACATTTATATGCTGACGGAAACAAGTGAGTACAGTTTCATAATTATGTAAACTTAGTTGTAGTTGTCATTAATAATGGTATTTATATGAAACACAAAATGACGTGCACAGGCGACGTCACAACATAGGGCGTCGAGTGGCGTAACTGATGTATCGCTCGAAGACTCGCTCGCTCGTTTTCTGATACTTATAACTCGTAAATAAAAACCATACGCGCGCATTTTCCATGAAGTAATCGCTATTTATACGATAAACACTGCGAAACGTATGCTCTCATTTGTCAACAGCCATGTGTTATTAGAGGATGTACAGATGACGTCACATTTTAGACAAAATCATGATGCATCCTCCTTTGTTCACTAACTATTGTATAAAACAAATATATGTCATTTGGTCGTGGGTCAGTCCTGTTATAGATATACAGATGACGTCACGTTTTAGACTAAACCATTTCGTATCCTCCTTTGTTCACTAACTATTGTATAAAACAAATAGATGTCATTTGGTCGTGGGTCAGTCCTGTTATAGATATACAGATGACGTCACGTTTTAGACTAAACCATTTCGTATCCTTCTTTTGTTCACTAACTATTGTATAAAACAAATAGATGTCATTTGGTCGTGGGTCTGTCCTGTTATAGATATACAGATGACGTCACGTTTTAGACTAAACCATTTTGCATCCTCCTTTGTTCACTAACTATTGTATAAAACAAATAGATGTCATTTGGTCGTGGGTCTGTCCTGTTATAGATATACAGATGACGTCACGTTTTAGACTAAACCATTTCGTATCCTCCTTTGTTCACTAACTATTGTATAAAACAAATAGATGTCATTTTGTCGTGGGTCAGTCCTGTTATAGATATACAGATGACGTCACGTTTTTAGACTAAACCTTTTTCGTATCCTCCTTTGTTCACTAACTATTGTATAAAACAAATATATGTCATTTGGTCGTGGGTCAGTCCTGTTATAGATATACAGATGACGTCACGTTTTAGACTAAACCATTTCGTATCCTCCTTTGTTCACTAACTATTGTATAAAACAAATAGATGTCATTTGGTCGTGGGTCAGTCCTGTTATAGATATACAGATGACGTCACGTTTTAGACTAAACCATTTCGTATCCTCCTTTGTTCACTAACTATTGTATAAAACAAATAGATGTCATTTGGTCGTGGGTCTGTCCTGTTATAGATATACAGATGACGTCACGTTTTAGACTAAACCATTTCGTATCCTCCTTTGTTCACTAACTATTGTATAAAACAAATAGATGTCATTTGGTCGTGGGTCTGTCCTGTTATAGATATACAGATGACGTCACGTTTTAGACTAAACCATTTCGTATCCTCCTTTGTTCACTAACTATTGTATAAAACAAATAGATGTCATTTTGTCGTGGATCAGTCCTGTTATAGATATACAGATGACGTCACGTTTTAGACTAAACTATTTCGTATCCTCCTTTGTTCACTAACTATTGTATAAAACAAATAGATGTCATTCTGCCGTGGGTCAGTCCTGTTATAGATATACAGATGACGTCACGTTTTAGACTAAACCATTTCGTATCCTCCTTTGTTCACTAACTATTGTATAAAACAAATAGATGTCATTTTGTCATGGGTCAGTCCTGTTATAGATATACAGATGACGTCACGTTTTAGACTAAACCATTTCGTATTCTCCTTTGTTCACTAACTTTTGCATGTATAAAACACATTGATGTTATTATGCCGTGGGTCAGTCCTGTTATAGATATACAGATGACGTCACGTTTTAGACTAAACCATTTCGTATCCTCCTTTGTTCACTAACTTTTGCATGTATAAAACACATTGATGTTATTATGCCGTGGGTCAGTCCTGTTATAGATATACAGATGACGTCACGTGCCAAGAACAACAGTCACGGTACTCGACTATGTCTCGTGTTGTACCTCTTTGTTCTCGTCACATTTTGACGTCATCTGTTCATCTATAAGAGGACAGACGCATTATCACTGATCATAACTGTTTCATGCATCATTTACATCACAAAGCGCCTGAACCTCAGAGCCCAGATATCGACGGTGGATACTCGAAGTGGTCTGATTGGTCAACTTGCAGTAAGACATGCGGCGAAGGCGAGACGATTCGTGAGAGGACCTGCAATAATCCAACACCAAAAGGGAATGGCCGCCCATGCATCCCACGCCTTGGCCCTGCTGTTGAGACTTCGAAATGCCATGTTATGGATTGTCCTCGTGAGTATGAAGTGTAGACTTGTTGTGGAGCAGCGCCTGTACGACGGCCTGTGTGAAATACCATACTGAATTAACTAAAAGGGGTTTTGGGTGGGTAGCTATCATGTAAAGTAGAGTAAAGCAACTTTATTTAACGTCGGTAACTCGTGACAGTCTGGTGAGACTGATAAGCTTGAGGCCGACATGGGACGTACGATTTGACGTCCTTATCCGAGAAGACGTGAAGGCCTAACCATTTGCAGTTCGAAAACGAGATTGTTTCACAAATGCAGCACCTTCTACTCAGTTATTTTAAGACCCTGAGTGTTCTGCTTTGGAAAAACGAATTAGCTCGAAAGTGTGCCAGTTATCAGTTTCTTGGAAAAGTTAGGCTCTAGAGGTAGTCGTTTTCTTCTTCTTCTTCTTCTTCTTCTTATTCTTATTCTTTTTCTTCTTCTTCTACTTCTTCTTCTTCTTTTTCTTCTTCTTCTTCTTCTTCTTTTATTTTGCAAAGTTGTCTTTATAGGTTTATTGTAATTAGCCGTTTGGTTGTTATTACGTACTTACGTATTGCGTACTCTTTAATTCTCTTCGCCTGGTCTACGTTATCTCTAAATGTATTCACCTGATAGGATGTATTGCTGGGGGAAAAAGGAAAACATTCCTTAAAATATGATCAAAAATTTTAAAGCGCGCGATAAGCGCTGCAGGGCATCAAATGATTGTGACAATTTAAGGTCTCTGAAATGGTATTTCCTGCATTTTGAGGGCAAGAAACACACTAGGAATAAAACAAAAACACTACCATTTTTGTATTCCGCATTTTTATCGATCTTTCCGTCCCATTGTATGGACCACAATGGGCCGGCCGTACGCATCCCTCTGGCTCCCTGAATACGAGCCTGTAAGTCTACGTATTTCAAAATATACAGACTATGCATAACTCGCGCGGCCAGAACACGAAAAAGAGGTCGGTAGGTCCTCTGGAATGTTGAAGTTGAAATACTAGTAGGAGGTGTGAAACGTGTTGAACATGATTGTTTAGTTCAAAAATGTTGCTAATCTGTCCTCATTTATCCTTTATTTTTCTTTATAGTACAACCAGCCAGGCGCATAGCAAATTAACGGCATTGTTTCAATGCGGGCGCTTCAATTTCAACTTTCCAGAGGCCTTAACGGCCTCGTTGACACGCTAGTTACCAGGACTTATGCACAAGGTCTAAAATATATAAATTATAAACATTACAACTCTATGGACATCAAATAAAATTAATAAAGGTGCACTTAAAATGTTCTGTGTGAGATTATGGAGAGGATATAATTGTGGCCACGCTCCCTCAGTTAACCATAGGGAACAGAATAGTAACATGCGTGCAACAGTACCGTTGGTTCCGTTGACGTTCCCGCGCTTGTCATCTTATTTAATTTTGTTGTAGTATTACTGCTGCTGTACCACATAATGAGTGCCTATACTCTACGAAGCCATGCCAACAGCGCGGGCAACAATAGTTTACCGCGATGTGTTCTCTTACTTACCACGTTTTTCGTTCTGCTCATGGTCAACATTTGTTGTGGATTCAACTTCGTGCCTTGCGCGCGCCTCGTGATGGCTTCGTAGAGCGGGCGCTCATATTACAGTACAGCGTTAATACTACAATCAAACAGGATGCGCATGGTACTATTGTGCTCCATGTGAGTTGACGAGTTCTTTTAGCAGGTAACAGCTCATAAGGAAGTTGTTAGGAATGCTAATAATGCGTTCCAGCATTTTTCTGTCTCTATTAATTATAACATTGCAACACTCATCGTGGTTACTTCAATATTATTGACACCCGCCTCCATTAGCCATTGCTACCTGCGTGTTAGTGTTGGTCCAATTCTGTTCTGAATACATTGGTTTTGTTGTTTAACTTTCAGAGATGTGTAAGCGCTCAATGGATGTCGGGATTATCGTGGATTCATCTGCAAGCGTTCGTCGCGAGAACTTTGCCAAAATCAAGACTTTCCTGGAAAAACTTATAGCTGAGTTGGATATCGGCGCGACGAAGACTCATGTCGGAGTTATTCGCTACAACCATCGAGCTACCACCCTATGGAACTTCAAAAATAAGGCGTACTACAATCCAAAATTGCTACGGGAGGTAAATAAGTAGCCTCCCCCGCAGTCGTTTTTTTTTTCGGGACATCACACGTTCTCACCGCACGCACGCCTGCTTGCGCGAGACGGACATTTTTCTCGATGTTTCACCAATCGGAATTAGCTTTCCAAAAACTAGAAAGATGACCTTCACCTTGGCCACGTTGATGGATCATGTTGCAACTTGTTGCTTGTGGTGACACATCTGCAAAGCGCTTGCGCATGCGTGAATTTCACGCGGGAAATTACGCTCGTGCGCATCATTTTGGTTAATTTTCACTTGAAATTTGGACCTCAAAGCATTGTTACAAAAAAGTACGAGCATCGATTTTTAAGTCCCCAATTTTTTTTATTACATATATTTACAGACAGGATTAGCAAAATAGTTTTTGAAGAAAAACTAATCGAGTGCTTCTCCTGTACGGTAAGTTTTTCGGACGGCACTAGCATTACAATATGAAAATAAACGAAGAGACGGAACAAGACAAGACAGAGAATACAAGCAAAACGAAAATTAAAAAACGCGTTAGATATATTGTATATGACTAGCAGGGACCCGCGGAACTTAGGGATGGACCATTATATTTTTAGGGGGGGGGGGGGGGGGAGAGGGGGGATAAACAAAAAAAAAACAGGATTTTAAAAGGAAAAAAAAATCCTGCACAATAAACTGAAGGAAAAAAATAGCGTGAATTTTTCATGAAAAAAAATTCGTGCAAGCAAACGGGGTGACTAAAAAATTCGTGCAGAACTTTCAGTCATACAAAAAAATTCGATCCAGAAATAATTGCCCAACAGTTGGTTTTTATATCTAAGAACACAGGAAACTACAGAGAACAGACATGGACAAAATATATTGCTCTTAGACACGCCATAGTTGTAAGATAAAAAAATGAACAGCCTTTTCCACGGACAACATTTCTAACTGTGTTTGAAAACCTGGTCTTACCTCGTTCGGTCGTTTGACTTCAGCCGCTGCGCCTGGCGATAGGACCGGGGCGATAGGTTCCCTATACTAAAACATTCCCGGCGTCTCGGCGTAAACTCGCTGGCTTGCTCGCCTAGGTTTTCCCTAAAACAGATTCCTGTAAACTCGATGGCTTGCTCGCCCAGGTTTTCCCTAAAACAGATTCCCGTAAACTCGATGGCTTGCTCGCCCAACTATAAAGTGTATAACTTGAGAAAACTCATTTCTTTTTAACATTATTTCCTCAAATTCAACCAAGACCAAGAGGCAAGTCGACCGAGAGCAACTTTTCGCATGATTCGTCGTCTTCGTTGGGATACCTGTGGCCATCACTTTTTGGCGCCATTTTCGGATGCGTGCGGTCGCGAGCGTCCTCACCTCCATATTAGGATCGATCGAGGGAGACTGGGAAAGAGCGTTACACACACACACACACACACACACACTTAGCGTATTATTATATAAGATAATTAATTAAAATTGAAAAAAAATTGAAAACAAAATCTGACCGGTTTCCGACTTCCCAACACAAAATTTGAAATTTTACTGAACCCCCCTCCCCCTCTCTCAAAGAGAGTTTTAATCGAATGTTAAGGTTACTAAAAAAATCTGCAAATTTTGACCGGTTTCCGTAAACCGGTGTAAACCGGTCTGGATCCGCGCCTGAAGAAGTACCAAATTTAACTGGCTTGATGACTAAACTAATAAAAGTCTTAACTCTTGCGATTTTCCACTTAACCCAACGGTCTTTTTTGCGACGTGTCGAGTTTCTGAAGATTTTCTGAACAGAAACCATTTTAGGACTACTCCCGCGATTTCTATCGCTGACTGGACATGCGCACATTTTGCAGACCGGTCTCGTGTGGTCAAATGAACACAACATGTTGAAATATGTTGGATGTTTTTACACAGTTTGTCGATAAGAGGTCTGGGCACCATGCCAAGGGTGCTTTAAATTGAACTGATGCGCATGCTCAGATGCAACAATGTTACAAGAAGGTAATCAAACGATTGCGTCATGATGCCACATCCCCAGAAAACAATAGAAATGTTGCATGGATGTTTCACGAACGTTTGACGAAAATCAAACTTTATCCAACATCATGCAACATCGTGCAACAGCGTGGTCCATCGGATGCAACATGTCGAATACGTGTTGCATGAAATGTTGTATCCGTCCCGGGGGAGGGGGGGGGGGGGGGGGGGGGGGGGGGTAACTCAGAAATTTTTGGGTAGGGGTATCCCAGACCTAAAAATGCCGTTTACCATACCCTATCCCAGACTTGAATCAAAAAATCTATACCCTATCTCAGACGTGATCCTGTGATGTTTACACAGCATGACATTAAATATGAAAGAGTCCAGATACCGAACAGTTTGTAATTAAAATTACACTACGAAAGCCGTTGTTTTGTTTTAATATGGTATTTTAAGCTGTAGTGTGGTCGATAGAGCGGTAAGCATGGCGCCAACGACAAGTATATCAAAATCCATACCCTTTCCCAGACCAAATCCGTAAAAAGGATACTCTATCTCAGACCTCGGCAGCTCATAAACCATACACTATCCCGCGGCACATGCCCGTATAGATCATATAAGGGGGTTAATTCCCCCCGCCCTAGGGGTATCTGTTTGGCCAGGGCTTTACCAGAAACCTCCTTTTAACATTTAAGTGTCTTCTTTTTACTTCTTTTCTTATCCAGGCTATCTACAGTATTAATTTCAAACCAGGAGGCACAAGAACAGATCTTGCTCTGGAAAAGGCAAACACTGATTTATTCAGCTCTGCAGGTGGTACCCGAGTTGATGTTCCACGTATCCTCCTCGTGATTACCGATGGGAAGACAAGCTCAAGATCCAAACCCTACAAGCAGGTTCTGACACCATTACAGGTATACTCGTATTCTGATATCTGTTTTAGTATATTTCCTAAATTCACTGAAAAAATTCAACCATGTACAGAATTTCAAGAACTATGTAAATGGTATGTAAAATGTCTCAGTGTAAAATGTGAAAATTTATCTTGTAAATTTAAAACTCTGTAATTTGTACATTTACACACATTTTGCAAACATTTAAAACAATTTGGAGAATTTTACAAATTAAAAGTCAATATACTTTAATCATATTTTCCAGACATTTTCAACAGTTGTAAATGTACAAATTTATAAGAGAAATGTTCACATTTTACATACTTTTTACATTGATAGTCTGTAAATGGTTGAATTTTCCCAGTGCAGACACACACTTTTCATAATTACGCGACCCTGTACGATTCTAATTGGCCATCTTGACATCCAACCCATTCAAATGTCGTATAAATCTACAATTTTACCCAATGACAATCGAAGTAGAGCATAAAGTGTGATTGATGGAAGCCAGAAACTCCAATTGTTGAAAGGGTTTTCCTGACCGCGTGGGACTAGTAATGAAACAAGCAAAACTTGTTTTCCGGTCCGGAGTCCACTAAAATCGCGCGCTCTGATTGGCTGCGACCCGGCCCAGTTTTTTCTTATCCAGACCGGCTAATGCCGAAGTTTTTCAAACTCAAGGTTTTTGACGTGATTCTTCGTAAACGTACATTAGAATTGAACACGTTGTAATGAACCCCTTTAAAAAAAAAGGTTTAAGGTGGTAGTCAACAAAATTTTCTTGCTAGACAAATGAACGCGCTGCCGACATCCCTCGCGCTTTTGCTCTACAAACCAAAGACACACGCAATTCTAACCGTGTACCTTTTGTTATTACTTATAACCCATCACTTCCTCATATTTCTGAAATAATTAAGAAGAACTGCAGCCTGCTACACTTCTCTGTCCGCTGCAAGAAAGTCAACACTTGCCACTTGTAGCCTTCAGACGCACCTCTAACCTCCGTGACTTACTAGTTAAAGCTAAACTCCCTTCTAACTCGACTGATCCTCAGCTCCCACCTGGCTCTTTCCGCTGTGGAAAGAACTGTTCTACTTGCCCCTACATCTGTGACGGACGAACAACTTCTACTTTCTTCTCTACCGCTGAAACACGCTCTATCAGAACTAATTTGACGTGTAACACAAAAAATCTTATCTACATGATTCAATGCAACCGCTGCAATTTACAATACATAGGTGAGACAAAACGACGTTTGAAAGACAGATTTAACGAACATCGACGGACCGTAGACAGGTCTAATCACATATCTAAACCTACACCAGCTGCTGAACATTTTCTCTCGACACCTAATCACACTGCTAATGACATGCAACTAATCCCTATCGAAAAAATGTTCTCTAATAGAGACTCATTTCGTAAGGCCAGAGAAGCTACTCTTATTACACAAGCTAGAACACTCGTGCCTTATGGTCTTAACATCCGTGACGAGTCATACTAGCTGGTGTATATATATAACTTCATTATCTTATTATTTCTATATTAATAGTGTCAATCATTTGTCATCTATTTCCTATATTTCGTAACCCATCAGTTTCTAGTTAGTCATGTTCGCCAATGTAATAACATTTCTTCATATTACCTGAAGAAGGCTGGTTTGGCCAGCCGAAATATCGTTATATAAACCTCGAAAATCTACGTTGTGTCTGCTTTGCTACTCTTAGTTTCATGTGTCCAGCCGATTAGATCAATCACTGATCCAACGTACACCAGCAGGATCGTCGTCCACGGTTGCTTGCATTCTATTTGTTAAAAGAGTAGCTATCTCATGAATAACCCTTTCGAGCCCCCTTAAGTCCTTCTTTTTTTCGGATTTTTAAAACACATTATAATTTTATCAATTGTTGTTTATTGCTTTAAATGCAATAGCAAATGGTTATTAATTGATTTTTAATCTCTCCGTTCTCTTTAATCTTGACTTTTGTTAATGATCTGTATCATTGGTTCTCAACCTTATCTACTTTTTTTCTTTTTTTGTAGGATAAGGCGGTCAAAATGGTTGCAATTGGTGTTGGTTACTCTATTGGCGAGGAGGAATTGAAAGTAATTGCTTTGCGTCATTCCAATAATGTATTCAAACTGGAATCTTTCAACGATCTCGTGAAACGTCTTAAGGACATTATCAAGTCCTTCTGCCTTCAGAGGTTCTAATGGAAGTAAGTATATTATTAAAGCCAGTACTTGTATATGTTCTTAGCAAAGGGAAAATCCGAAAAAGGGAGAATCCTTTGGGAGAATCCGAAATTGCATGGATTCTTGAATCCAAAAATGAATTTTTGAGTTTCTTTACTATATTCCAAAAGCGGATTTTGAATCCGTCGAATCCATAGTCAGAATGGATTCGACGGATTAATCCAAAACCTGATTCTTATATATTTTAGGATTCAGGATCTGAGCGTTCCTTTGGGACTGGGATTCGAAAATAATACACGTAGCAAGCTGTCGTCGTCTTGAGAATATCACATTTGACCACCAGAATTAACTAGTAGTGGCTCAAGTGCGGGATTAGAATTCCCAAAGAAACGCCCCTCAGCCTACGAATCGGTATAAATATACGCATTTGTGCAGCATGGTGTTGGTGTTTTACCAGGGGTTACAATTGTATCACATAAATTTCAGTTCTAGGGACATAAATACCTTAAACAAAATAAACTTTGGTCCTTCACGTTTCCACTTCTGTCCCATGCTTCTAAATGCAACTACAAATCTGCCGTTTCGCCGCCATTTTGAAAACACTATACATACCCACAATTCCCTTCCAACTCACATTTGCTCCAGGCCACTCCGTGCATGTGCTGTCTTCGAACGCCCGGAAAAAATTGATGCCTTACGTTTGTTATCACTGTATATTCATTATTGAAAGTCTAAAGCACAGCTCTATAAATGAGAAAGCAAAGATATTGACAAATATTATCAGCTGTTGCTGAGCTGTAACTTAACTTCACTCTATTGCCATTTTTATTTCAGTCCTGTGGACACAACTACATCAGTCAAAATTTCGGTCCCACAGCTCAAAATTTGCGTAAAAACCGAAGTTTTCTTATGGTACGGACACACGCTGCAACATTGCGCGTAACATTGCCGGCAATGTTACAGAAGTAGGATCGAGTTCTAGTTCGGCGACATTGCGCGCAACAAATTGCACCGTGTGAACAACAATTGCTAGCAATAGTGCACGTAATGTTACAGTGTGTGGCCGTACCTTTACAGTGCCACTACGACGAAAATTTACCATTTCGATTTGCCACGTTTTCAGTCAATAGGTCAATTGGTGTTAAAATTATCCAAATTAGAAAACAATTGTCCGAAATGAGCATGTTAAACCACAAAATTTTAGGAGTCAGAGTTTACCGGTAAAAACCTGTCCGCCATTACTGGATGCCGCTCTCAATGTTCAGCGGAAGTGATGTCATACGCACAACACGACAACCACGTCGCGCGAAATAGTGTGCATAAAAAAGTAGCCAACCTTGTAAATATAAATATAACTTTCTTCAGTCTTGTGTACGTGTAGACATTTTTAGAAGAAATATGCCTCCAAGGCGTCGTGTTGTGTGCAGGTGAGCGTTGAGTGTATGACATCACTTCCGCTGAATAACCCTTTGTATAAAGCTGACCAAAGGTAACGGCCTCCAGTAATGGCGGACGTTAAGATTCAATATTCGGAGTTAAAAAAATTAGACTCTCTGTCGTCGTATCGAAAAATGGTTTGAACTGGTAATAATATAGCAACTCTACTTTATGAATATGCTAAAACATTGATATCTCAAAATTTGATCGTAGTGGCACTCAGTTAACATTTGTATCGTTCATTCTGTTGCAGGTTGATTAAGTGGGGCATTTGTCGACTCGTTTGTGAACATAACCAGTAGGACCTAGAAGATAGACTGAATGTAACATCTAAATATCTCACTGCCTTAGTGTTATCTGAAGAGTTTATGTATGATCAGACGGTGAATTAGTTATGTAGTACAACTCATTATATTCAATTTCTCAAGGTAAATTTATTGTGAAATAACCTGAATAAAGAGATACAAACTGGAAAACCTATATGTTCACTTTTTCTTATAAACTCTTTATTTACCATTTCATTTACTTTTCGATTTTGTTATTCGCTTCGCCTCTCTCCTCTGTTGCCCAGGTTCGATCGCCGGACGCGATGCCATATGTGAGTTGAGTTTGTTGGTATCTCGCCTTTGCTCCGAGAGTTTTTCTCCGGGTCCTTCGGTGTTCCTCCCTCCACAAAAACCAACACGCTAAATTCCAATTCGATCTGTGGATTAGCCCCCGGGAGGGGGGGGGGGGGGGGGGTACTTACATGAAAAATGGGTATGTATGTGAGGCCAAGAGGCTCAAACCCTGACCCTGTTTGACGCAATCCGAGCTCCAAAATCCTGATGCCCCCTTTTTGGAAAAAAAAAACCTGATTGCCCCTTCTTTAAATTGTTTTCAAAGCACGGTCGGATATGTACACCGGCCGGTATACCGCGTAACGGGATTGCATGCAAAATACGGAACATTTCAAGTCGGGACGTAAACAAACCAGCAGATGAAGTACATAGATAAGTACTGAAGTACGAATTAGCGGCGTCACGATGTATGGGAACCTCAGTGCTTGCATGTGGGCAGGCGATAAAAATGCGGCAACAGAATGTCTTTTTTTGACATAGTAGCTAAAAAAACTGAACCCTAACTGCCTAAAAAATACTGAACCCCGACCTTGACTGCACCCAAATTATACTCAAATCCTGATCCTGATCTGCCCACATCAAGTCAAAACCCTGACCCTACCTGCCTAAACTGAGCTCAAAACCCTGACCCACCCCCGCGGCACATACATAATACGTCACAAACAGGAGTACCCCCCCCCCCCCCCCCGGGGGATTAGCCGGGCCGTCTGGCTTTGATCAGCCCAAATGGTTGTTTCAGGTCCCGTTTGAAATTCAGAGTGAATTATATTTTATTTGTGTTACGACCTTTTCCAATCCCTATGTGTTTTGCGTATTTCAAAACAGCTCCTGCTTCTGTGGGGTGTAGTGAGGGGAATGGTCAGTGAAAGGAGACATTTCTATCATCGCCGCCATGTTGGTGGACGTGAACATCTCGGGGGATTGATTGCAAACCACCAATAGACCACTTTACGCTCTATTAAGCGTGGCGGGAAACACTCTGTTTGTATGCCGGAGAATCTGAAGTCAAATATTTTGGCAAAAATGCATATTTCCGGAACATGACCAATCCAGAACTCAGGATACGTAGCAATATATTCTGTTGATAAAATGTCAAGACTGTAAACATACATCCTATGAACGATTCAGTCAGAGGTGGAATTGCTCACTTACTGAATTGCTGTTAAAGTTCCAAATATCGATTCTATATCAAGTGTCTGAATATAGTTGAATGGTAGAATATGTTTTGATTGGAATGTTGCGTCTATGAGTTATAAGAGGTATATTTTCAAAAACGCTAGCATAGAAAGGAAGAGGAATTAAAAAGAACAGATGAGGACAAGTGAGTCATCCTCAAGAACCGAGGGGATTTTTTGTCGACCCTTTTCTCTTAGTCTCCTAGAAAAGGTTTCTGGGAGAGGATTGAGGAAACGGAATTGACAGAAAAATCCCCTGGGTTCCTGAGGATTGAATTGAGTAGAATGGAAGGTAGGAGAAAATATTTTTAATGGGACAGCAAAAAAGATAAAAAAAACTCCATACGAGAAGGTTGTGAAACAAACTAAGAGAAAGAGGAGAAGAAATCAGCTAAAACCTTGGCCACCTGAAATTAAATGAAGTCAATGAAAGGGTGAAGCTCAATCCAAAAGGAGATTTATCCTTACTCGGTACCTGGAATCGAGAAAGGGGATACATAATAATTAGCACCGATTTAACAATATTGTTACTCTACTGATAAAGGGGCTATGCCATGATGTTGCACATGTATGGAGTCAATATTTGATTGGTGGCTGTTAATTGGCTACAAACACAGTTAAAGGGGCTGTGTCATGGTGTTGTACATGTATGGCGTCAATGTTCGATTGGTGGATGTTAATTGGCTACAAACACAATTAAAGGGGCTGTGTCATGGTGTTGTACATGTATGGAGTCAACGTTCGATTGGTGGATGTTAATTGGCTACAAACACAGTTAAAGGGGCTGTGTCATGGTGTTGTACATGTATGGAGTCAACGTTCGATTGGTGGATGTTAATTGGCTACAAACACAGTTAAAGGGGCTATGTCATGGTGTTGTACATGTATGGAGTCAATGTTCTGATTGGTGACTGTTAATTGGCTACAAACAGTTAAAGTGGCTATGTCATGGTGTTGCACATGTATGGAGTCAATGTTCGATTGGTGGCTGTTAATTGGCTACAAACAGTTAAAGGGGCTATGTCATGGTGTTGTACATGTATGGAGTCAATGTTCGATTGGTGGCTGTTAATTGGCTACAAACACAGTTAAAGGGGTTATGTCATGGTGTTGTACATGTATGGAGTCAATGTTCGATTGGTGGCTGTTAATTGGCTACAAACACAGTTAAAGTGGCTATGTCATGGTGTTGTACATGTATGGAGTCAATGTTCGATTGGTGGCTGTTAATTGGCTACAAACACAGTTAAAGGGGTTATGTCATGGTGTTGTACATGTATGGTGTCAATGTTCGATTGGTGGCTGTTAATTGGCTACAAACACAGTTAAAGTGGCTATGTCATGGTGTTGTACATGTATGGAGTCAATGTTCGATTGGTGGCTGTTAATTGGCTACAAACAGTTTCTCCTCCCTCAATGCTTGATTGTAATGATACGAAATATTTTACATGAAGACTATGTCTGCACGCTGTTAATTTCAATTGTTAATATTTTTGAATATTTGCTTTGATTTCAACCATCCCATATGTGTACGGTTCATCAGTTCATATGAGAATCGCTAATAATTACTGTGTTTGGCTCGGACTGGTAATATAAAAACCTCTCACCATGACACAGCTCCTCTTAATTAATTTCTCAGTAAAAACGTAATATTCCTCTCAGTTGGAAGATGTCAAAATCTGATTTTTTTAGGGTATAGTTTGCAACTCAGTTATCGAGTGAGATTATAATTATCAATCGTGAGATGAATTCCGTACTATTTCTAGGCTTATAACTTGTATTTGGAAGAAAAATATAATTTTATTGAAATTTCTAAAGAACAATAGTTTATATTAGAATGTGTCCTTTGGTTTCACCCAAAGTGTTAATATTGCTCCTTAAAAGATGCTTTATTATATCGGTCACCGATCAAAACTACCCGTCAGGCAATTCATCAAGAACCTATCCTTTTCTGAATAAAGATTTGAATATAGCGAATGTTAAGCATGCTAATAGAGATTATGTGATCCGCCATGCAAACAGCTTGCCTTTCTACTAGAGGTTTTAAGGAAAATTGTGACTTTCCTCTCATTTGAAAATCTCTGCAGTCGTCTGTTGTCTGTTGACGGGCGATAGCTTGTACAGGTAAGGAAAAATCTGTTAGATGGGTTACACATAATAAGTTTATTTAGGTTAGTTTAGCCGGGTTTAGTTGTCGATTATCAGCCATACAGTTCCATGGCCAGGGCAAGAGACATCAGGGGTGATCATTGATTATCAATCTAAACCACTACTCCGGCACGGCATATGAAGGGACTCTAATTTGAAGATGGTACTCGACGTGTTTTTAAAATGCGCGATCCTCTATTTTTATTACAACTTAAAAAATCCTGAAGTCATGTGAAGTCATGATTAGTTTGTCAGTACTTACCGCTATCAGTGATAATTTTGAAACAGAAAGACAACCTTACGGTTAGTACTTTTGCACTAGGATTTCCGTACTTAAACGGAGTCTTAACACAAAACTCATTACTGACTAGGGTAGGGTAGAGTTGATATTGACCTTTCTACATGAAACTCGATGTTTTACAGCTCATGCAGTGTCGATGTACATACGGATTATACCGCTGAGTACCCCCAACTGGAAGACAATCTAAGAGTCCAAGGTGAAGTGTAACATCACGGAGACCACTGCCACTTCAATTCAATTTTCTCGTTCAACTTTTTTTTAACGCGTGGCTCAAAACAGGCTTATTATTGTCGTTGTTATTCTCTTGCATTCCTACGGTTTTCCACAAATGTGCCTTCTTTCTTTCTACATGAAGGGCATGCCGAAGGGTATGATTGGAGAGTCCTACTGCTATGAATAAATCTATTTGATAATACTGAAATTGATCGTTGATAACGTTTTCTGTTTTTAAAACCATCTGGAGAAAAAGAACGCTTTAGGAAGTCATATTTTTTTCAATTTCTCTTCCATACATTGCAGATAACAAGTTTCTTTATTTTACACTGGTTACAGGTATAATTACATGCCAAATATGAACGAGTTAACGACATATAAGACAGGCACTCAAGAAATTGAATTTTCGTCAAAATGATAACTGGTTATGATTAAACAGTGAATAATTGACGGTCAGTGATTATTAAAAAGTGAAAGCGTATCTGAGACAGGTTAAAATACAGCAAAACGAAAGCGACTTTGAACTGCAAACGCTTTTCGATGTGGAGTAAATCAAGAGGCTTTAAACGGGTTGCCTGCCTGATGTTATTTTTGTTTAAATTAAGGAGCTGTGTCATTGGTGTATGTTAATTGGCTACAAACAGTTACAAAACAAAACTCCCCTCCCCTAATGCTTGATTGAAAGGATGTGCAACATGTTCCTTGAAGACTAGATCTACGCGAAGTTTATTAGTCATTTGTGCATGGTTGCTTTAATTTCATCCATCCCACACGTGTCAGTAGGGTCGGCAGTTGATATGAAAACCACTGAATATAATTTTGTTCCGGCCCGGAACACAGACAGGCCCCTTATCGTGCCGACAGCTCCTTTAATTAATTTGAATGCGGCTATTGTGCGATTATTATAAACAACTAATCAGGAAAACGATGTTACTTTCTGCCGGTAAACGGATAACAATCATTTATGGCTAAACTTTTTCTTCTAATCTGGGCCTTATTTTACTTAGTTTTAAAATCTCGTTAAACCAAAACGGCGAGGGGGAAAGCGCTTACAACTAAGGTACGCTTTTTATATAAAATTTTCATACAATTAATTTACAATGGTGTGTCCTAGTTTTTATGCCGCATTTGAAAATAACTAAATCGATTTTACAAAAAGAAATGTTATGTCTCTTTTTCTATCATAATACGAACCTCTAGGAAATATGCCAAGTGTTTTAACTGTAGCTTTGCGTGAAGTCAGTTTCCTAGTAGCTGATGTGAGACCCCAATGGCATCTTAATTTAGTCGGCGCAAGAACCCTTCCGATAATTTTTATCTAAATTAAAAGATGGGTTGCCTGAAAATTATTCGATTGCACAAATATCTCAGAATTGGTCTTTCCCAACTGCATTGCCAATAGCAGCGAAATTGAAAGTGAGAAAAGCGTATTTGGAAAACTTCATTTATTAATAATGTTCTTACAAATAAAAGAGGTTTGATCAATTAAGCATTTAATAAATTTTGTGAAAATACGGATGAATTTGCACAAACCGAATTCTTTTATCAGTGGTATCCAGCTTGAAAGAACCCTTCACAGTTTTCTCAACTACTATTTTCTAAAAAGGTAAGATCAGCATAGAATGTGAGAATTGGGTAAACATCTTTTTGAACTATAGTATTTTATAGCGTCCAAAATACGCATTACGCGACTGGATGAACTAAGTTTGGTGATCCGTCCAAAACGACGTACTATCAAACTTAGTTCGTCTAGTCGCATAATGCGTCTTGTGACGTTTTTATACTAGACGAACTAAGAAGATGCACTACGTTTTCTTTGCCCAAAAGAACAACAAGTAGAACCCATTCCCTCTAAAAATATGGCGGGATTTATCATCAAGTTCGTCTCATACTTCGTCCTGCCTTTATACTACTCGCACAAAATTGTCTTGCCCAAATACGTCTTGCGTCTCTAGTATAATTACGGCCAATGGGAGTCGAACTTGAATTTTTGGTAACTATAAATTCCTGGCTAAAAATCACAACTTTGAATTCCTCGTCGTTCGAAAATCTCCCTTAACTTCAGTTTCTCGTTATATTTTAGTCTTTACCATTTTTTTTGGCAATTACTAGCTTCCTTTGAGTTTCTTACCACTCAGATATTTCAAAGAACTTAATTCCCAACAAAAAGTACTGGAAAAGGTCAGAACTGTTTTTACCGCCTGAGTTTCTCCAAGCTCGATTAGCGTTCATCCTGGAGTAAGTTTGAACTGACCATTTTGGTTCTCTTGCCGGTAAAAGGTGTGTTTCCTTATTCTAGGATTCAAAGTTGAGAAAGCGGGTACTATACTTCAGTTCCAGTACGTCATCAAACAACAAGTTTTTAATCCCAATTCAGTGCGCTTAACATTCAGTTGTATGGAAAACCGGTTGGGAAATCAAATAGAACAGTTATTCAGACCGGAAAATGTTCGGGGAAACAGTATTACCCTATTATTTTCTCATTTTTCCCGAAATGACTGGTAAGTGTTTAGACCACTGTAAAGTACCAGGTTCTTTGATCATGGTTATCAGAAAAAGTATAAACAAATTCCTCCCGTTCTGTTTTCTTGGTGGCAAAAACTGTACAGTCCCAATTGTCGGAAAATTCTCACCGAAAATTCCATGCAAATAGTTAGCGCCATTAATTCACTAGTTACCAAATCGAACTTTCCCTATATCCTGGATTAGCTTTATCGGCGGGCTTCCAGTAACTGGGCCGTGATTGTATATGAAACAAAATGTAAAATAAAATAAAATTATATAAAAGCATAGAACTAAACATCCATAAGGCCGGAAAAAGGAAAGAACGCTCACTCTTAACTATAATTACTTCAACAGAAGGCAACAGAAGCCGGATTGGATATCAAACTGGCTCACTAAATAACAAAAGCATTAAAACTGCGTACTAGACATTGTGAGAAGGTAGTACCCTTAAAAGTACCCTGTTCCTTAGACTTGCTACAAGTCGACCTCTTTTCCTAACTTATAGAATTAGAACGAGCGCGAAGCGCGAGCGGAATCGAGCCGCGAAAAAAAAATTCCTCTCCTGGGAACAGTGATCCTGAAACAGGCCCGATTATGCTAATCCATATTTTAAGTGTAATATCTATTTCGATTTGGTAACTCGTGGACTACGTACTGTTCTTGGGATTAAAAACTTATTATATGACGAGGAATAAGTAGTGCCTTTCTACAAGAAAACCAAAATGCTCGGTTAAAACTTTATCCATGATTAACGCTAATCGAGCTTCGATGAACATGCGTTTATATCGGGGATAGCGGACGCAGACTAGCCGTGAAGATCGTTTCAGAGAACACCGCCAAGATGTCATTAACAAAAAGGCTGATCTCCCAGTACCGCATTACTTCAGCAGTGATGGACAATGTGTTGATGATATGCAGGTGGCCGTCGTAAAGTCATCACTTATAGACGTTACCGCGTGCCGCAGCCGCGGAGAGGAACAAACATCATATATTCAGACACGGAACGCTATGTCCCAATGGAAAGAACGTTGACTTTGCCTTTATTGAATAACGAGAGCCGATCCTCAGTCATTTAAACATTGATTTAAACCATTCATTCATGTGCCGCCTATACCTTCGATGAACTCAGGCCTGGCATTATAATGACTGACAGTGATGTCTTTGTGCTTTGCTATCAGGACAAAACTGTGTTCAGGATGGGTCTGTTGCTGTTGTTCGTCTTTGTCTTGTCATCCTGGGTACCTTTCAGCTTTGCAGGTGAGATATCATGTTAGTTGGTAAGCAAACTCTTCAACTGAAGGTATACCATGATAGCAAACAGGAACATTAAAAAGTCCCCTTTGCCTTTCCTTCTGGAAAGCATAAAGCGGATTTCTGGTATATACTTCATGGTAGTGTTTCGTTCCATATAGTCTCCCTGCATAATACTGTAAAACAGTAGAGAAAATGATTATGCAGGGAGACTATATGGAACGAAACACTACCATGAAGTATATACCGGATTTCGTATGAGTGGGAGAAACTACGGCAGTAGCTCTGTGATTTGATTGGATCAGCAGGACAAAAACAATAGGTAAACCATTTCAAAGTTACGGCATGCTGTACAGTAACCGTGATGTAGTCAGTGCCGTAGTTTGTCCCACTCATACGAAATCTCCTCTAGCACAAGATAACTTTAGGTAAGGATATTTTCTCCAGGTTGCATGCATTGTGTACATCTGCTCATTTCAAATGCCGGGTAACAAACACATTTTTAAGTTAAGAATAATAAAATTAAAACTTTGCATGGCATTGATCAACATGTGATAGAGTGTCGAGGGGTGGTCTATCTCTTCGTGCTTGTTAGATATAGTCTCGGCACTGATTCGAGAAAGTCAAAATTTGATGGCAGTTTCCATGGAAACGTGTAATGTGACCTGTGAACTCTAATTTTAAGGAAAATTGGGAAAAGCCACCCGAAGAACGGTAAAAGTTGTTAATATAGTGGGTATTTTCATGCAAGTGAATCAAGGTTAGTGCACACTTTGCTGCTCAAATTTGAAAATTATCAACAGCTTTTACCGTTCTCCATGAGGCTTTTCCCAATTTTTCCTTAAAATTAAAGTTCAAAGGTCACATCACACGTTTCCATGGAAACTGTCAAAAATGTGTTAAGGTTATGCACAACGAGATAGACCACCCCCTCTTGATTTGCGGCGGCCATATTGGATACCCATACCTTAACGTCCCTGAGGCTGCTATCCAACTCCCGAGAGAGACGTCTCAGTAAGATTCGAACCCAAGCAAATCCATACTGATGGCGTACATACAAATTTAAATAAGGACTAAAGTATCATGATTTACCCACGTGCACGGATGAGCTGGGACGAGTCCTCGATGGAGGCTCGTACGGGGAAATTCGCTAAAGCTACGCATTTAGCATTGGATCATGGAAAATATACACCCATTGTTGCCTCCATCGAGAGCACAAACAGATTGTTAAGTTATTTTTATTTGTTTGCATCATTTAATAGCCAGTAGTAGCGACTGCAGACAGGTTCTCGACATTGGCTTCATTATCGATACCTCCGCCAGTGAGAGTACCGAGGGGTTGGTACGCTCCCAGGCTTTTGCAATAGACGTGGTTCGGAATTTCACCATCGGCATTAATAGCACAAGAGTCGCGGCCATTCATTTCTCCCACGAGGCCACGGCGGATTTTTTCTTTGATGATTATAGAACGACAGACGAAGTGACGCTGGCTATCACTAAAATCCCATTGGATAACAGTGATACAAGGTAACATCTATCGAACTCTCTGATTGGTTCCAGTGATATGGGTAATATATAGGCAACGCATCTATTTGGTTCCAGTAATACCCAATGCAGGTATCATCCTATAAATCTTATATTTCAGCCAATCAGAGCTCAGCTTTATTATGAAATACAGGGCGGTATTTCATGGGTTTTCTATGAAATACAGAGCGGTATTTCATGGCTAGGTCAAGGCTAATCAAAATGCAGGAAATTTCGCGCCCTTTCTCTATCAGCCAATAAGAATTCAACATTTTGAATACATAATTAGTCTGCAGACGCGCGCGGCCGCCACTCGAAATTTGTGTTTTCGGGCGAGAAAATTCGCAATCTATCGTCCGGTAAGTTACTTTGTTTTCGTGATAAATATTCTCGTAAATTTGTTATTTATAGGATAATATGGTTATTTCATGGTTTTCTATGGAATAGCGGCGAAAATTTCACGAGAAATTATTATTATTATTTGGTAAGCCTTTAATTAGGCGCAGAGTATTTTCAATGAAGAAAATAGCGTAAATAATCTTAACGATGTTAGGATTTGTAAGCTGGAATGCTTTGTTTTAGTTTTGTAATGTAATTTGTACTCCGTTTTCTAAAACTACGGTTACACTGAATGAGCAAATTGTCTCTGGATTCATATTGTTTTACGTTCTCCTCGCAATAGAGAACAATATGAATCCGGAGACTTTCGTAAAAAAGTATAGTATAAGCGGTTACAATAGTCGCACAGTTTCGTATGAGTGGGACAAACTACGGCATGTCCGTAACCATGATGCTGTAGCCGTGCTGTACTGTAACTCTGTGACTGGATCAGCAGGACAAAAACAATGGGAAACCATTTCAACGTCACGGCATGCCGTACGGTAACCGTGCTCATACGAAATCTACTCTAACTGTATGCCGTGTCACGCGGCTGACCAGTGAACTTAAAGGGGCACTGTCAACTACCAATTGAAAAACTTTCTCATGACCAAAGACAAAAATAACTACTCAGATTAGCAGAGTATGTTTTTCCAGGTAGACTGAAGAAAATGTGTGCCAATTTTGATGAAGGTTGGCAAAGATACGAGTGGATGAAAAATACGACTTTTTAGTTTAGAGCAACTTGAAATCGGTTCACTGTAACCGAGAACAGGTTTCTAGAATAATCAAGCTTTTGTAATCCACTTTAGTCTTCCCATCCTCTATCGAAAAAGTATGAAAAGCATATCAGGACATTCACATGATATTTCTCTTCTATGTCCCTGGTAGCTCAGTGGTTAAGCGCCGGTCTGTCGAGCGGGAGGTCGCGGGTTCAAACCCCGGCCGGACCAACACTCAGGGTCTTAAAATAACTGAGTAGAAGGTGCTGCCTTTGTGAAACAATCTCGTTCTCGAATTGGAAATAAATAAATGGTTTATTTTACGTCGAAGATACAGGAAGCCGTTACCGGGTCTCCCAAGCCAGGGGCTTATGTTTAAGTATTCCGACGAACTCCAAGGTCGAATTGGAATTGGTTCGACCTTCAGTATTCTCGGCTAAGGACATAAAATCACAGGTCCCACGTCGGCCTCAAGTTTATCAGTCTCACCAGACTGTCACGTGACGACAGCTACCGACGTTAAATAAAGTTGCTTTGCTTTACTTTACTTTATCTCAAAGTGTTATTTTTGTAGAGTTTCGTTTAAAAGAAACCTGACGTTCAATTCTGTTGACAATGTCCCTTTAAATTACTTCGCAGTTTATTTATGATACAATCAGTTTTAGCGATAGCTGAAAATCCGTTTTTTTTCCAGGATCGACAAAGCGCTGATGATGGGGATTGAAGTGATGTTTACTGATAAAGGAGGATCGCGGCCAAACGCCAAAAAAATCCTCATCATTGAAACAGATGGAAACTTTCTAGATGAGGGACTTCCTTTGTTCCGTACATTGCTGACGCCTTACCAGGTCTGCTAATGTAAAATGAAATATGAAATCAAAACCAAGGTTGTTCAGTAACATTTTAAACGAGACCACGAGATTGAGGAGTTAATATTAGCTGATCATTATAATGCAAAACGTTTGTCTGTAAACTCGTAGTTAACTCGAAGTGCAACCAGAATTAAGGACGCATATGTAACTGAACTGCCTCCCAGTCAGCTCAGTCGGGAGCTGGCGGTTTCGTATCCCGGCCGTATCCTTGGACAGGGACTCAAAGTTGTTGGCCTTGTCTTCTTCTTCTTCGTCTTCTTCGTGTTCTTCGTCTTCTTCGTCTTCTTCGTCTTCTTCGTCTTCTTCGTCTTCTTCTTCGTCGTTTTCTTCTTCGTTGTCTTCTTCTTCGTTGTCTTCTTCGTTGTCTTCTTCTTCATCGTCTTCTTCTTCTTCTATGTCAGAGAGACGTAAAAGAACCTGTTGCGTTATTTTGAAAAAGAGTAGGGGATATCTCCCGGCACCGAATAGCCTGTATTCTGGTGGTACTAAGAAACAATCATGATTGTCTCTGAATTTCTAATGAGACCTGAAACAACCATGGGGGTTGATCAAAGCCAGGTCCCGGCTAATCCAGAGATCGAATTGGAATTTAGCGTGTCGGAGGGAGGAAAACCGGAGAACCCGGATAAAAACCCTCGGAGCAAGGGCTACATACCAACAAACTCAACTCACATATGCCGCCGCCTCTGGGAATCGAACCTGGGCCACAGAGGTGCATGAGAGGTGAAGCGCTTAATCACTGCGCCACCCCGCGGCTCCCCTGTATTCTGGTGGTACTAAGAAACAGTCATGATTGTAAACTGCATGACAGCTCATTGCACCACAAGAGCAGACTCCGTATCACAAAACCGCATTAAGTATGAACCGCATTTGAATATTATCCTACATAGAATTTATAAATGAATACTTTACCCTTCATGTAAATGCCTCAGCCGTTTGTCTTTCTCCGCTGTGGCCAAGTTTCGATTGCCAAACGTAGTTCAACATTTCTTTAAAATTTCTTTATTGTAAAGCCTAAAGTATCTTAAATAGTGTGAAATAAAGTGAACTTGAACTTGAGTACTGCTCTAGCGTTTCCTTCTGGTTCTCAGTCTCCGGTTTACTTCCCTCCACAAAATCTAACATGCTAAGTTCTATTCGGTCTGTGGATTTACCGGGTTCCAGTTTACATAGTAAGTGATATTTTATACGGATCGTTGGTTGTGTTGAGATTCTCCATGGCCAGGTTAGCTAAGTATAAAGAAAGACTGTTGACTGACGTAACTTCGATTACCTCTGCAGTAGTCATGGTTATCTATCATTACTATGATTATGATTTACGGATTATCTATCATCATCAGTCTATATCTATCGTTATCATTTACGTATTACCAATCATTTGTTCTTCCAGAAAAAGGGCATCGACATCCTCGTGGCTGGTATGGGAATCAGCGAGGATGAGCAAATTGAACGTGATCTGGAAGCCCTGTCGTTGCTCAAACCCGCTAACGTGTTCAACGATACAGGACTGCGGTCCCTTGTGAGTCGCATTCGCAGTTTGGCAGATGATTTCTGTAAAGGGACTCCAGCGTCGTAAACTACATCGAAAAAGGTGACGGAAATTGCACTTTACATTATTTTATTACTTATTTATTCACGGTTGAATTACGGTCACAGGGATATAAAGTAGAGCAGATTTCTGAAGAGTGCGAAAGATATACGGCAAGACTGTATAGAGCGGATTTCATATGATGAGTTGGCAATGACGTACGGCACGGTTACTGTACGGCATGCCGGGACATTGAAATGGTTTCCCTATTGCTTTTGTTCTTCTGATCCAATTAAATTACAGATTTACGGTACCGTACAGTTACAGTACGGTTACGGTAAGGCTACGGACATGCCGTATCATGTACCACTCATACGAAATCTGCTCTACCTGTACCGTAACCGAACTGTAACTTTGCCGTACCGCGGGAAAACGGTATGCTCCGCTGGCTGAAAGAACGAAGGCTCTGGTATCAAATACAAATTACCGAGGGCTTAAACTTTTTAGTAAATGATTTTATAACTTAGTAAACTCACAGTGAATTACCAATGAAGACAACTTCAACCTGTTAAAGTCTTAGGCTTATCTTTTAAAGTAGTATAGGTGGAATTAAAATGATACCCGTTTTTTCTTGCACAAGGGCGTCAAAAAGTGAATTCGGAAATCCACTTTTTGACGCCCTTGTGCAACAAAAAACGGGTATCAGTTTTAATTCCACCTATACTACTAGGGGTACTAAGGGTCATCCAAATTGTCACTAGACATTCTTACACATAAAAATCCAAACTTGATAACCCTATTAGAGATATGATTAGCATATAGTTATATCGACATCGATTGTCCCGCAACATCCTTACACCTAAAAATCCAAACTTGAGTAACTGTTAGAGATATCTCAACATATAGTTATACCGAAGAGAAAATGGCGAGTTCAAAGCTTTTCAACGTAGGCGATGTGGTCGAAGCATTCGAAAGGGTCAAAGAAGATGGACAATCCCATGGATCCGTCATGTCGTTCGACTGGACCCATCCTAGAAACGGACCTAACGGATGTAAGTACGTTTCCGTATTCTTCGACATTGGCGATGGACCTCATCCGGCGGTCTTTCGGTTCGAAGGGGAAAAGCATGTGGGACGGATAGCACCATACGACGAAGAAGACGCAGGCAAAAAACGTGATCGACATCCTTGCCTACAATTTCAGAAGTGGAACGACTTTGTACGTACGGAGACCGATGGAATCACGATTAAGAAAAGTGACAATGGAGAATTGGACCTTCCTTCCGACGACAAGCTAAGTCCTACTTTCAAACTAGTCGAACACTTAGATTGGGCTTTCGATTGCGAAGTAAGTAGACTTATCGAAGACAAAAAGATCTACATGCGCAATCCACGTAAACGCAGTCCACCTGGAAAGGACGACGCCATTATCGTCCCCAACACCAAAGTGGTTCCGATGATCCAAAAGTTTATTTCCACGAACTCCACTACCAATGCTGGATGTCGATTGCCCAACCCTATGATGAGGATGAGAGCGAAGTGCGACTACAAGACTGGAACACCTAATGGTCAATTCTTTGACAAAAGTAAGTCGTACTCCGATGGGGACAACACTAAGTACGAACCTCTCGTCGATGAGAACTCTAGCGGTCTTAACATCGACAACATAAGCAAACTCATCCTACCAGGTTCTATTCACGATGGTATTTGCAACGCCTCAAGTATTTGCTCAAGTAGTATGGGACTTTCATACCCACTAGATATTGAGATCGACATAGTACGACAACCATCAAAGAAGAATAGATACGATCAACAAGACGTTTATGCCGCCAATACTAAGCATAGTGCCAGTGTGGACGCAGCCGCAGAAGATGAGTGAACGTAGGTAATGAAAAAAAAAAAAAAAGAATGAAGAAAAGTCGTTGCGGCCCCTCTTCATTCTTTTTTTTTCTTTTCTATGTCACTAGACATTCTTGCACCTAAAAAGTCCAAACTTGAGTATCTGTTAAAGGAATGATTATTATACTGTATATCACCACCAAATGGTATTAGTATATATTCTTTATTCCACAATACTAGCTTACGTTGTCATCTTAGTACGCATTAACACCATACAGATCGAACATGTCGAAGAAGAACTCGAACGTAGACGCCGCAATAACTTGTGATTGGTTGATGAGAGGGAAGGACTCGAAATGCCCAAAGAAGATTTCGAAGACATCGAAGTTCTGTGCCCAGCACAATAGCCAAATCTCAAAAGGCTGTGCCCCATACATACCATGCTCGAAGTGCGGTAAAGGATGTCGTACTAGTTACGGGCTTTGCTCAAGATGCGACCGTCTCATTATCAAGAAGTGTCCCCATATAAGACGCACTAAGAAGTCCAGCAAGACGCTAGAGGAAACTCCACAGCCAAGAAAGGAGGAACTTGCAGAGCCAAACGTGGTGGAACCGGAGGAGCCTGCTGAGGTAGCATTGCCCGCGGAACCAAGAGTGCTGGAACCAGAGGAAGGTCTCGGAGAGTCTCTCAGCCATGCTCTCGACGAGGTGTTGGCTGCCTTGAGGAGCGAGAAGGACGATTAGGAATAGCCACGAAAAAAAAAAAAAGAATGAAGAAAGTCGTTGCGTGACCCTCTTCATTCTTTTTTTTAATCTTTTTTTATTTTTATTAAACGTATAACATCTATAGTTGTATCATGGACGAGCTAGTCAGATTGTTTGGTCCTGGAATTTGTAGAAGCCTGAATATCAAACCACAATTACATATTAACGCCAGTGAAACATGTTCTGATTGTCTCTGCCCCTTGGAAGTACAAGGAACGGAATTCGTGTGTCCCACATGTGGTCTTGTTTCCGAGGTCGAACCATGTGAAGAAACTAAGATCGATGTTGCTACTACTCGACTGCGTATAGTAGGTCCGGACGGATTTCAGTATCAAAGTGATCTAGACCGCGCAAAACCAAAGCAAAGCGATGACACAGAACTGAAACGACGAATGCTCCTACGAGAACTACAAGCATACAACACTATTTACAAACAAAGTTATGGCCTGTCGTTCCCTACGAACACATTAGGAATCGTAGCCGACGCATTTATCCAAGTAATGAAAGTTTGTCTCAAGCGTAGCAATGTTAAGAAAAATATTTTAGCTGCTCTACTCTACCATGCATGCATACAATGTGGGTTCGTCCGATCTAGAGGCGAGGTTGCTCGCTTCATGCAACTAAACGACGGAAGCATCTGTAGCGGAGAGGTCTTTATACGTTCTCTGTATAACGATGATAAGATTGATGTAGACTTGGATGTCGAGCACATAGTTCCTCACATTGCAACGACTTTTCTTAAACTCGATCCTCAAGGAGTACCTATGGACGTTCAACAAATAGTCCACGAGGTTGTTACTACAGCGATAGAAAGCAATATAGGCAGAGCGGTAATTAAGACGAAAGTCGTTGGAGCAAGTTACGAGGTGCTACGTCGTTTAGGATCGTCTATGTCTCTTAACGAGGTCATTGGGCGATGTGACGTATTTGGAAATTCAGTCAAGCGTTTTGTCAAGGAGTTGTTTTCTTACCATTCCTACTTTGAACCAATCTATACTAGACATGGGCTAACTAGCAGTAGGACTTGGCAAAGTGAAAGTGAGAGCCATGTTCGTTCCTTTCATAGGAAACGTCGATTCTTACCCCACTAAGCTGCCAAGTTTTTCTCGCATTTCCTTTTGCACTTCTTGCTTGAGTTCGGCTCGAACCCGATCCGGATTTTTTTCACCTATGGAAGTCTCTCGACGAATTTCAGACCTCATGATCTCATACTTATTTGCTTCGTTCAGGATGAGACTGTATTCGGAGTCGGATATGTTTTCATCGCGTAAGGCCTTCGATACTAGATCGCGAATCGTATTGATTTTCGCCTTTGCTAACATAGTTGTCCTTTCATGCTTAGAAACCTTCATTCCTAACTTCTTAGCTCCAAGGGTTGTAGATGCTGAAATTAATCCACATAGCCCACCAATAACTCCAAGTGGTAGACCAATCACTATTCCAACCCCAGTCAACGCTGCGCCCAATCCAGACCCAGATAAGATCACAGATAGACCTCCCGTTACCACTGCGATGCCATGAACTATTCCTTGAGAACGTGCATATTTCTTGCGCACACCTTCGTAGTGCCTTTCTTGAACTTCTATGTCCGAAAGCGTGTCTCGGATCGTTTGTAGTCTAAAGTTCTTTCCAGTGTCACTAGCAATATGTGGATAGATACTTGGTGCTGATGGAAACGGTTGAATCGAATCGCCTTCCATTGTACGTTATACATATAACTTACTCAAGCTTCAACACGTACAGTATGGGTCGACCACGGAAGTCTATGGTGTTGCCTTTCTCATCGCGAATTGTCAGACGAAGACTGCTTCGCATCGTACCTAGAGCTTTGACGGCTAGGGGTTGTAGTGAGGCATACGTCGTTTTCATAAATCTATCACCTCGGATATGTATTCTACTTAGGACTTTAGATTGCTTTCCATCTTGAATCGAGAATCTGGAATCCACCAAATCGCAGCAGATATACGCTATGTCGACTTCATCTTGGATGGACACTTCGTGCATACCTACTTTTAGTCGCGTGCCGGTCCCATCTTCATTAATACCCATCAGTTTGCAGAGATTTCCACTAAGTAGGATCGATTGCTTGACTTCTAGGTTCCAAGCCCTCCTATGGTGGGGTTTCTCGATTTTTATGATGTCAGCACTAACTGCAGGCGCGAGGAATTGTCGAAGGCTCGCCATAGTGTGGTTTCCCTTAGGAACGTCGTACGGGAACCCTATACCTTCGGTAGTCCACCAGAAGGTAGCATTCTCCGCTAGGTTCCACCAACTATTCTCAATAGTGACCTCGACTAGTGAAACGTTCTGTATGAGAATAGGGTCGTCGAAGTAGACAGTATGGTCGGCCAACGTTGTGGTGATATATAAGAGAACCATCTTATATGTTGAAGGTATAACTATATGTATGTATAGCTTCAACATGACAGACGCATGGCGGCAGTTCAAGTACCTATTTCCAAAGGCTGTAACCGGATGGTTCGACTCTTTCGTGGGTCGGGATGGGGTGTGGAACATTAATTTATTTTTTCACGGGGAAACCTACCAGGTGTTCACAGATGCAGGCCTCCCTACGAAGGCAGGTGGAGGTCAGCTAATGGTCTTGCATGGGCGCGAAGGCAAGGCACTTGACCTAGCCCTTGGCACCAAAACAGTTTATGAGGGGGTACTATTCGCGCGGAAGCACAAAGGTCTTTCCAAACATGCTTGGGTAGAAGCTGAGGAAAATAAAAAGGTCGCAGCACTGAATGCAGATCTGTTGGCGAAGTTCGAGAAACGATACCCACATGCAGATCTTCACAAGTTCTATGCCTCTACGGAAGTGAACGGTCCAGGCAAATATTCGACGAGTATTTGGTTTCGAGATGGAGATTCTGGTTATGTTGTTTACGGCGATGATGTCTCAAAGTTACCTACTACGATTCAAAAACGCATCGATAATGCGTTGTGGGATGTGCATAAAGGTTTCCCATCTACGTTGACCCTAGATAATAGTGCGAAATATCCTATTACAGCAGTTCCTTCTACTGGACCGGCACAAGATATTGATCTCACTAATCTATGGATATATGCCACCCCAACGAAGAAGTTCAAGGCTGGTGTTCCAAATATATTCAAGGAGATCGTTGTAAAGCATACGACAGCAAATGAGTCCTACCATTGGTTACATGGTCCGGATTTCAAATATTGGCCTCAACAATTGAATTTCGCAACGTGGTGTGCGACTTCTGGATGTGGAGTGTCATTGTTTGATCCTATTTTCAAAACGTATCCTCCTATTGTTCAAGGACTACTACGATTTCACGTTTATTTCACAATACGAAGAATTCTGCATGAACTTGGTGGTGCTCATGGAGTTCCTTTACCTGGCGACTCTGCTTTCAAGCAAATGGATAACCTCTATAACAAATCAGCTCTTGAGAAATTGTGCATCGAGTTTGGTTTATCTCGAACACCAGATTTCCGATGGCACGGAGGTAGGAATAATGGACTAGGAGATGTATTCCTTTTGTACCCGGGTCCGACAGGATACGTAAACGTCCATGGAGTCCGAAGCTATGACAAAGGTGCAACCACATGGCCTCAGAAATATAATTTATTTGCAGACCAAGGAGGTAAGGAGGATCAGGGCGATCTTGTGGCCTTCATTAGGAACGATGAACATGAAGGAAAGCAATACAATTGGTTTACGCCACCAATCGGAAAGGGTATGACAGATGCTGGATTGGGTAGGTTGAATAGATCTGTCGAGGCTTTTGGATATTGCATGCTTGGTGCTCAAGTCGACTTGAACGAATCCATCATAGATAGCCATAACGTCAAAGAAAAGTTTAAGAGATTAGTCGAAGGCGCTATTCTCGAAAACGATTTAGTGGCGAGCTACAAAAACTATCTTACTGCTATAACGGCGACGCATAAGAGGCTAGATCTAGCAACAGCTATAGGCGTGCGATTATTGCCAAGCAATCTAGTGTACTATCTTGGTAAGAAAGATGGCTATAGGAATCCAATCCCGAAAGCTAAGAAAGGTATGGTGCTAGGCACTAACGACATCAATGCAGAAGTCAAAGGACGCCCACCTCTTCCTATGGAAGGACCATCAGATAAGAAATTGGCGCCGCCTATCGAGACGCACGAGAAACTAGTTCCTGTACCGAAGGCTGTCGATAAGAAATTGGCGCCGCCTCTCGAGACGCACAAGAAACGAGATCCTGTACAGAAGGCTGTCTCACAACATGAGATTAATCTCGCAGTGACATCCATTGCCGCAGCTGGAATCGCATGGACGTTGTTTCGTTAACGTCGTTTGTATTGCTCCACTACGAAGACCACTGCTGCTACGATTAACAACCAAATGTTGTTTGCTAAGACTCCAACGACGTCAGCAGCCATACTGAATAGGAAACTCGCAATTGGCCCAATCATCTTAGGTAGAATCTCTTCTAACTTTTTACCTATTGCTTTTAAGGCTTTGACAGTTGTTTTAGCAGCTGCTTTGGTAGCCTCTCCAACTCCCGATACTATCGCGGGAACTGTCTTCGTCAAATTGGAAACTATTACGCCGATCACAGTACTTACCGCAGCTACCACGCTAATTATACTGACTCCATACTTCTTGAAGATGATTCTTATACGATCCCTAAGTGGCATCCGTTCTGCCATAGCTTCTTCTATTCGTTCTAGGGCTGCTTGTTCCTCCCGATCGGTTCTTATTTCATTAGTAGCATTTTCTTTCTGAGTTTCAGTAGACGTAGGGTCTTTGAGTATTTCCTCATTTCGTTCGATCCTCTCACTCAATTGATCTTCAGCTACTATGACTTGCTCTACCATTTCTCCCCTCGGAGGTCCTAGGACTTCTTTGAGACCTTTCCCAATCCTCGCATATAACTCGTCCTTCTTGGTGGTCAAGGGGATAGGTTTATTTTTGCTTCCATACTCGTGTATAGCGACTCTACCGTCAGACATGGTTGCCATCTCGAGATAGCCACCTCGAATTCCCACATCTGGATATCGTTCCCAGACGGCCTCGAACATCTCCTGTTTCGCAGCATCTGATAAGCCTTGTTCGAAGACCACGTTTCTAGCGCTGAATTTAGGAGGTTTCTCATCTTCCAGATTTTTCATGATTCTTTGATATCTAGAAACGTTCGGTTCCGGATCCGTAATCGAATCCGGATCCGTAATCGAATCTATGTAATCGTTCATAGAAAACGAGGTTTCCTGATCCTTCGGTCTAGCACCTTCTAGGGTGTAGTTGCGTCTGGTTTTCATTGGGACCATTTCTCCTGACTCTTCTGGAAACGTCATCGCGTTACACTCCTCCACATCGATAGCGTCGTCATCATCGTAATCTCTTCCTCTTTCAGCTTCATCAGTTCTTTCCTCATACTTCCCATCGGAGGCCATGTTAGACATAACTATATGTATAGTTATATTCAACATGATCTCATCAAAGTTGGATCCCACACAAGTACGAAGAGAGCCTCATGCACTCAAGGCTCCACGAGACTTGTATAGGAAAACTTTCACTCGATCATCTGCCAATCCAGGTGAGACTCTATACGTAGAAGTTCCAAAGCTAGCAGAAGGTGTAGTACTAGTACCTGGTAGCTTAGCGCTATTGGTCGACATCGTACTATCTGGTGGACATGCGAATAACAGAGTCGTTTCGAACATTGGACGCTGCTTGGTCATACGTAGAATCTGTAGGATGGGAGCCGAAACAGTAGAAGACCTTGGCAGGCCAGACCTCCTACAAACGTACTCCGATGTATACCTATCTACGCAGGAGAGAGAGTCTAGAGTACAACAAGGCATTCAATCAGAGAACGTAAACAAGCTACGATCGAAAGCTGGTGACGCAAGTACTTCGTCTGCTGCAGACAACGCGCTCCTAGCTGCATGTGGTTCCAAGTATAGGATTCCATTAGATGTTGACATTCTGACACAACATGGAGTTCTATATCCATATGCCTTAGAAAGTACCATTACATTCGAGTTGACTCTAGCGCCTGCCAACGAGGTAGTAATTGGATCGGATGCTACGAAGATAGGTACGTACCAACTTACCAATATCCAACTAGAATACGAAGCAATCAGGGACGAAACGCTGGCTAGTAGTGCACTTCACAAATACGAAATAGGTGCTGCACTCCTATACAACTACGCTGTTTCACTTCAAGACAGTAGATATCGCTAAGACATCCGATACTTTGATATCTCAAAACGTTAATGTTCCACGACGATCCTTTGCTGGACTGCTTCTACTATTCATAGATCCACCTACCATTGGCACGCGAGATAGTGAAGCATTCTCGAATCCCGATATTTCGAAGGTAGAAGTAGATGTCAACGGGATTCCCAACAGACTCTTTCCAAGCGGCATGCTTCCCCTAGATTTCTGGGAGGCTGCAAGAGGCTGGTTTGGTACACCCAATACTTCCATGACTCCAAAGAAGTTCTTTGAAAATAGATTCGCTATCCTAATCGATTGTCGCACAGCAAAAGATTCCACCGTTCATGGTGATGGCTTGGCACAAACCGGCAGTGGAAAGGACATCGACATTCGCATACATAGAACTGCGAAGGGAAGTGGAAATGTGAAAATGCACATCTATGTCCTTGCGGATGCTCAGGTCACGATATTGAACAGATCTCTGCAGAGTATATTATACTGATGGATTCTCTCGTAGAGCACGTGCCGTTCAACGCACTCATAGTCGGTCCAACGAATTGTGGGAAGACTGCGTTTCTCATAGAACAACTTCGTGGATCGTTTCGTGGTAAGTTCGATTACATAGTACTGATTTGTCCTACGTATGCCCACAACAAAACTTATCGTGGATTTGCAAATCGAGATCCTCATTTCTTCGTCATGTCACCACCGCAGGATGCCATCGATGCTACTTTGAGTATTTGCGCAACATTTTGGTCAGGTACCAATACTCTATTGATTCTCGATGATTGCGCCGCATCGAAGGACGTCAAGAAACGAACTGACAAGCTAGTGGACTTAGCCTTTTCTGCACGACATATAGGGCTTTCCGTTTGGGTGCTGTCCCAACAACTAACGAGCATATGTAAACCCTTCCGTGAGAACGTAGCTATCGTAGTAGCATTCCATACAGCATCGGCCGTAGATGGCAAAAGGATATTTGAGGATTATGGAGGCTCGCAAGAATGCAAAGAGTTACGAACGATACTTGGATCCCATAAGTTCGCTCGCATGTGCTTCTGTCTACGCCATCCTTTCGAGGTAGTGTTAGAGCTCCCAGCACCTACAACATATTATCATGGATAAAGAAATACTCGAGATATTCGGTGAGGACATAACAGGCCCACCACCACCACCAAAAATAGAGAATGCGCATTCCTCTGTAACGGAAGATCGGGAAGCTCTCTCGATTCTAGCCGTAACTGGTACGACGAAGGAATACCTAGGGAAGAATCTCTCTCTAGGGGACATTTCTAAACTGTCAGACAAAGACGTAGAACGCTTACATACTAGATACCAGTCCGTCTTAGCAAAACAAATAACAGGGTGTTTAGTAAATAGAGCACTCAGCCTAGTAGTTCGCGTAATCGCATACGTGCTACCTATAGATTCTCACCAAGAACTATTGAAGGATCTACAAGAAGACCAATTAATCCGAAATGAGATATCTGCCATGGCTGGGTCGTTGTCTTACAGAGCAGGCCCACTCGTAGCGACAACTAGCGCTATGTGTCACATCCTTGCACATTATACGCCAGGGAAAGAGGAGGATGACGAAGTCGACGAATATGAAGTGGATACCCCAGAAAGAACCGTAGTACTTGAGGCATATTCATCATTAAAGAATCTTTAGTGTCACACACCTGTTGAACCTCCACATATACCTACTATATCGAAGCAAGATGGAAGGACAGACGGATCAGATAACTGCGAGTCCACCGACGACTGTACCAACTAAGAAAGGAAAAGATCCAAAGCGCGTTGCAGCAGGAAAGTTAGCTTGGGAGAAGGTCACTGCCCATGCAAAAGAAGCTCAAAGGATGGAGATAGAACGTGAAAATGAACCGTCCAAAGAAACTGACGTAGAGAAAGGTCGGTTCGAAAACCTGACTATACTCGCAGTCATAGGTACTGGCGCTACATTATTTGGCACGTACTTTGCGTACAAGAAGTATGTAGATGGCAACACGCGAGCTGCCGCCGTTAGCACGACACAACCTGCAGCTCCGGCAAAGCCAACGGCACTAGACATGGAGTAACTCTTAGAGACTAGAGACCATACTTATATATGTCGAGATGGATAAGGAATTGATGAAGACGGCAACCGATGCATCTATAATTGTTGGACTCGCTTCTGGTATTGGGTGGATCGTAAAAAAGACTACCAAAGAATCTATGCTTAGCGATCCTTCTTCTTCCCTAGTGAATTACGCAAAGTGGACTGCCGTGATACTTGGTAGCTTATACGCAAAGCAATATCTTGAGAAACAAAAGATCATACCGTAATGGCGGCAGCAATTGGAATGGCCATTTTCGGCGCTATTTTGAATGCGACGGCATTTACTGGTGGTGGCATACTAGCTAGAATGATTGGAAAGGGCGATACAGATACGGAACGAGAGAGACACGATAGGGCCATCGAAAAACTAGAACGCGAAATGAAAGCGTATAGAAAAAAACGTCAAAGATTATACGACTATGCACAAAAGCAGGAAGGTCTTGAACGCGACGCATACAACGATCAAAGAGATACCAACAAAGCCTTTGAGCAATCCGATAAGTTACGTAAAGCGCTAAAACGGCTCAAAGAGCTGAAAGAACCCCGCTTATCTGACGACTACCGACCCTCAAACAATCAGAAGACTGGCGAGTTGCTCTACGTTGGTGGTGGAATGCTAGGCGTTGGATACGCTATTAGTAAATGGCTATAGAAACGTACTAGGTGCTACTACTAAGCTACTACTAAGCTACTACTAAGCTACTACTAAGCTACTACTAAGCTACTAGTAAGCTACTACTAAGCTACTACTAAGCTACTAGTAAGCTACTAGTAAACTACTACTAACTACTACTAAGCTACTACTAAGTTACTACTAGCTACTACTAAGTTACTACTAGCTACTAAGCTACTACTACTAAGCTACTACTAAGCTACTACTAGCTACTACTAAGCTACTACTAAGTTACTACTAGCTACTACTAAGCTACTACTAAGCTACTACTACTAAGCTACTACTAGGTTACTACTAAAAAAAAAAGGAAAAAAAAAAAAGGAAAAAAAAGAAAGGAATGAGGCCTGGTTCTTATTCTTTTCTTTTCTTTTTTTTTCATCTGTTGAAGGTTAGAATGTATAGATGTATGATGGATTCTAAACTTGCGAATATCTTCTATGGTCCTATGGGCTATTGGAAAGGCCACTCTGCAATTGGTAAGCTATCGGTAGCAGCGAAAGCATCAGAAGACGTGGCTAGGAGTTGGTTGGAAAAGCAATCTATGTGGCAAATATATCTACCACCACCAAAACACATTCCACGACCGCATTGGACTGTATCAAAACCAAATGAAGTCCACCAAGCTGATTTGATATTTCTACCACACGATCGACCTGGGCGTGGACGGAAGCTATACAAGTACGCATTGGTAGTAATCGACGTAGCTTCTCGATACAAAGAAGCCGAACCTTTGGCATCTAAAGATAGTGGTGAAGTTTCTGCGGCATTCGAACGAATCTATAAACGTAGTCCACTAGAATGGCCAAAGACGTTGCAAGTAGATCCTGGTAGAGAATTCATGGGACGTATGTCTGAAACTCTAGAACTACATGGTACGAAAGTTCAACGAGGTGAGGCTGGTAATCATAGAGCGCAAGGCTTCGTCGAACGAGCGAATAGAACCCTAGCTGAGAGATTGTTTGGCTATCAATATGCACAAGAGATGGTGCTTACTTCGGAAGGATCGGATGAGCGTAGTAGAGAATGGGTAGTTCGTTTACCAATGGTTATCAAAGCTCTGAACAGTGAGGTGACTCGACTTACAGGAAAGGAGCCTTCAAATTCTGTAGTGACGCAACAAGTAGATCTAAAGACTCCTACATATTCGCGCACCGTTGGATTGAGAGAAGAGCGCCTACCATTCGACGTTCTAGTTCGATATCTCTACGCACCAGGAGAATTGGAAGGAGGTGAAAAACGTAGAGCTACTGATCCTGTGTGGAGTTTGCAGATATACACCATTTCGCGAAGTGTAGTATCTTCGGGCCAGCCTGTGCTTTACTACCTTGCGAAGCGAGAAGGGGAGAAGAATGCACCCAAACGTGGATTCGTTCGTGAAGAGCTACAAGTTGTTCCTAGGGATACGGAACTACCACCAAAAGGAATTCTGTTCGTACCCAAGCGCTAGACAGCGTACTCTATTGGCTCGGTGTGGATTCCATCGGGAAGAACGCGTCTTTTGTCGTAGTAAGCCGATAGCCCAAGCTTCCGTTGTTCGTAGGTTGTTATACCTTCTGGCAATAGTCGGAAGCCTCGGTTCTTCGCTATGTCGATACTACCCTGGAGGGCTGCTTCGAATCGATCCCACGAAATGTCGTTGTGCCGCCTAGACATACCTTTGACGGAATACTTCTTGCTGCCACCCGTATCGACGTAGTAAGCTTTCGAGCATAGGGCAATGGCGCGCTGTCCTTCGAATTCGAGTTTGAAGAGTCCTGGGGTACGACTGCTCCACTTGTCCCAAGCTAGCCATTCCTTCCTTTCGGCTTCGAAATCCTCTCGCAGTTCCGATCGTATGACTTCATCGATGCTATTTCCAGAGATGGCAATGTAGGCGCTGTCTGTGTCCATCTGTATGTACTCGAAGTCCTCGCGGGCGATGTACTTATCGAGGAAGTCATAGTAGAACTCGAGCATACGCAGTTTTGCGAGCTGGTACACAGCGATACCTACTTGGAAAGGGCGTTTGATTCGGATCTGGTCCTTCCTACTCTCGAGTTCGTATGCCTCGCCAATCTCTTCCAGGTCTTCGAACCAAACGCTTCGCAATGCTTTGTCCACAATCTTCTCGTCTTTTGTATAGGTGACATTTGTTTGGCGTCCCAAGTCTTCGAGCAACTTTCCATAGGCGCTGTTTCCTAGTAGCTTGAACACATCTGCCAGCAAAGCCTCACCTTCGTCTACGTCTCCCATGCGTCGCGCCTCGGTGACTTGGTCCACGAACCATCCGAAGATTTCTTTGGGTTCGTAGTCTATCGTGCGGTAGACAGCAGTGATCACTGCGCCATGGTCTAGATACCAAAGTAGAAGAGGAGCATAGAGTAGCAACTTCTTTCCAGAGAGACTCCCAACTAGCTTCGTTTCCTCACTGCGCTTTCTACCAGTCCTCTCAAGGTAGGCCAACATTTGTGGAGGAATTGCTTCCTTGGGGATTTTCTTGTTGTAGAAGAAGGGGGGCATCTCCTCAAATTTCTGCCACAATTCTTTTGGTATCTCGATGTCTACTTCTGCATATCCAAACCACGCACCGTTTCGTAGACATTCGACAAATCCTTCGGCTTCTAGATCTGGATCATCGTAGTGAACGACCTCTTCTTTTCCACAAGGCATTTCGAATTCCATGGTAGAAAGATATAGGGCGTTGGCATCGTATCCAAGAACCTTGCGACACACCTTGGTTCCACCCTGATGACTACGAATCTTAGTCACTCCTGCTTCGTGACGTCTGGTGAACACTATGCTTGGACTTCCCACGACAGCGTCTTTCAGCATGTGGTAGGCTTCCTTACTTGGAGCGTACATCTCAGCTCCCCTTTCTACACTACCTCGAAGCAGGAACTGTAGCGAGACTCCTGGGATGGACACTGCATCTTTCAGCATGTCTACTCCTTTCTCGTGATATAAATCTCGCATCTTTTCGAGTGCCTCTAGGAATGGAACTACGTCTAGGTTGTTGTAGTATCGTAGCCAGTCTGCAAAGGTCTCCATTCCCTTGTCGAGAAAGGTGCGCTTGCAGTCTTCAAACTCTGACCTAGATAGTAGGTGTTCTCCTTTCAACTTCGAACCCCACTCTGGATAGTCTGGTAATCCAACGTGATCCAACTTGTCGGGAGAGTCGAACAACTCATATGGGAAGAAACTCTTTTGCAACTCGCATCCATAGGCAGTGATCCAACGTTCGTAGGAAGTTCCAGGTCCAAGGTAGTTCATCACATCGAGGAAACGGAAATCGGGAGTCAAGAGAAACATAGTGGTGTTGGCTTTCTTTGCTACCCGGATCTTTGAACAGGTGTCGGCAATGATTCCTACGAAGTGCTCCCTGATCAGATTGAGATCGTACCTGCCAGAGTTGAATCCCAATACTGGAACTTGGCTGATCCATTCGTCGATTCTCATCCGTTGTGCCTTCGATAGGGTGTCAAAGGAGAATTCAGGTGTCTTGGGGCAGAACCGTTCCGCAACGACTTCTCGGATTGCTTTCGCTCTTCGTTGGAGTTCTTCGACAAAGGCGGCTACAAGTTCTTTTGGTTCGCGTCGACAGAGGTGGGTTGGCGTTCGATCGTACGTGTCGGCAATTGATACTGATATTGGGACATGAACGTTTTCGATGGTCAATCGGTCCGTTGGTTGTCTTCCTTTCGTTGTATCGAGATAGGCTTCGAAATCGTAAACTATGGCATGTGGATAGGCGGTTTGCGTTGGAGTCGGAACCGGCTTGTTTTTCTTCTTTGTAGAGCAACCCCAAGCCTCCACTACTACATAACCTGCCTCACGTAGACTCTCCGTTCTTTCGCAGGTCTTGAGATAGAGCCTCCTTTCCCTAGGGAAGCATTTCGGGCAGCCATGGAAATAGCATCCATGAAATTGGAAGATGGTTTTCGAAAGAGGTTCGTAGCCGTCGACCGGCGCTCCTTCGATCCAATGCTCTCCACCATGCCCACAAGCTGCGTGATGAATGTGTTGCCCAATCCTTTCGGCTTCGCGTTTCAACCAGCATAGAGCGACTTTGCTAGCGGTGCTCTCTGGCCAGAAGGCTTTTTCGTATGCCGACTGGGGTACTGTGATTACTTTTCCGGGGCAAACAATCTTCGTTTCTCCACGACTGCAACGATCTGCATGGCGTTGAAGGTTGCAAGCCTGTGTGAACCGTTGCTTACAGTCATTACATACGTAGATGTGCCCTAGCTTTTTGACGTCCTTGATATAGAAGGCATGTCCTTCGTATATCCCAATCAGCATCGTATGCTTGTAGTGAGCTGCATGTCGCGTCAGATGCCAAGCGCCATCCTCCGTGGGTTCATACACCCGAATACCGATTCCAAAGTGTAACTCGACTTCCTCCAGCTGGTCTAAGGAAGTTCTGGGAACGTCTTGCGTGGGCGCTGTCAGGCGATAGAAGTCCTGGGCAAGTCTTCGAGCCGAGGTGTTGCACTTGTCTGCACGGGCTCCTTTGCATACGGCAAGGCAACGCCAAAGACATAAGTTGTCACCATATCGATCAAGGGCAATCATTCCTTTTTTCTGGCGAAGCCATTGGGGCAGTGGGCCTGTTCCCAACAGAGGCTGCCGATCGATCACGACTTTGACATCCACGTAGATCCAACGCACGAAGGCCCATTGGGTATTTGGTCGATTTATGTTGTCAGGATTCAATCGAGATAGCTCCCTGTCGGCAATCCACTCTTCTGCATCTCCTAGGATGTTCACCCATGGAGAGCCGGGGACAGTCTTGGAGAATAGCATCACGCGTCCGTCGTTGACATTGCGAATGCGATAGGTGTAGCTGTAGCGTAGGTAGAAGCTGGTGGTTACCTTTGCAACTAACTTTTCCATGATCCTAGGGGTTAAATCTCCTGCCACACCTTGGAAGAAGCGCCATCGAATAGTACGGCGGCCTATCTCCACTCCCTCGAGCATTCCATCTCTCTCATCGAGAATAGCACCTGCCTCTCGAGCTAGACTCCGTGGAAGCGACTCACTACGCGGTCTCGCCATTCTCTCTTCGGTATAACTATACGTTAGGGTAGCTCTAACAGTTACTCAAATTTGGATTTTTAGGTGTAAGGATGTTGCGGGACAATCGATGTCGATATAACTATATGCTAATCATATCTCTAATAGGGTTATCAAGTTTGGATTTTTATGTGTAAGAATGTCTAGTGACAATTTGGATGACCCTTAGTACCCCTAGTAGTATAGGTGGAATTAAAACTGATACCCGTTTTTTGTTGCACAAGGGCGTCAAAAAGTGGATTTCCGAATTCACTTTTTGACGCCCTTGTGCAAGAAAAAACGGGTATCATTTTAATTCCACCTATACTACTTTTAAGTAGTTTTCTTATTTTTCGCGAAATATTTCACGTAAATACGCATACACTGAGTGACTTACAATTAGAAACAGGGGTGATTGTCTCTGTTTTATTTGAGTTTCGGCGGGTAACTGGGCGGACGCGCGCGCCGCGTTTTACCGCGGTGTGGCTGTACCGTAACATACTGCGCAATGCGATTTGATCATACGTTCTAAAGCAATTATTGGAAACCATTTCAATACATCGTAAGTCGTTGCGCTAACACTGGCGCATATTTCGTATGAGTGGGAAAGAAATACAGTTGTAGCAGTACAGTAACCATACTGACAGTAATATTACCGCCTACTGTAATTTGATTGGATTAGAAAGACAAAAATAATGGGAGCCATTTCAATGTCACGACATCTGCTCTCTCACGATTTCTCATACGATAACTGCTCAATCAATCAATTAAGAGCGTAAACTAACTCCTAAATAGAGATTACTTAATGGGAAGTGCTGGCGTATGGTATTTACGCACGAGTTTGTTTTTTACGAGCGAGTGAGTTTTGTGAAAACAAACAAGTGTGTAAATACCATACAAAAGCACTTTCCATCTTGTAATTTGTTTATTACATATAATATAAGTTGTATAATATAAGGGTAGGTATGTGCTGCCATGGGGTCCGGACCCGGTTGTAGTGTAAAGGAACCCGGATGTTCTCTGTATAACTCGGAATTCGACATAATTTTACGAAGAATCCATAACCGGTACCGCGGTCATTACGTCATAAGCAAGAGTGCCCCCCTCCGGGGAGCGGAGTCATAAAATGAAAAGGTAGGCGGGGAAAATTAAGCTACAATGGCAGAAACGAAAATATGTTATCTTAAACATTATGAAAGCTAACATTTTTGTCATTTCTAGTTGCCAGGTTCCTCCCCATCGTAGTGGGTATCTTCGTCACATCCGGTTAGTCTGGGAAATCGAAGCATGAGAACAACGTGAAAGACAAGCTTCTATTTAATTGATATTATGATAAATTAAGTAAATGCTAATAAAGCCGATTGAAATAAAAAATACGTTTGTGTTATTCAGTTCAGCCTCAGTTGTTAAATGTTGCTTGCATATCGGCCAAAACAGAACCGCGCCTACAAAACGTTTATGAAAGCCCGGTACGATTTGAGAGAAAACAAAATCATATTTGTGCCGATACACGCCCCATAGATATTGTGTTACTCAAGCATGATGAGCGTGATGCGCGGCGGAAAGGCATATCAAAGTCATTGCGTACAAAAGCCTGCATATCGATATCCGGTGACTGACTTTCGGGATCGGTTAACACATTTCACTCGAAAATACATGGTTTGGGGAGCTATTTTGGCTTCTAAAACAAATAAAATGACTTATAACTCCTCTTACCGTCGAGTCAATGTTAAGCATCTAATCTGCGACTAGTAATATGTTAAGATTTCGTCGGGTTAAATTTAGATTTGCTTGCAGGAGTTCGAGTGATTTTTTACAAGGCGTTCCGGGTTTAGCTTGAATACGCATGGCTGAACTGACTTACTACCGCTGAATTCAAATAGGACAATAAATGCCAGCATTTTGATGTATAGATCATCGAGGTCTCTCGAGTTTAGATTGGATAAAATCGCTGTTAAAATTCCATTTCGTGCTATTTTTCTTGTGTTGACCTTTGGTATGGCGGGAGCTGCAGTAGCAGAGATTTTGGAGAGTTCAAACGAAAGTATAGTTCCGGGACTAAGGATAAGAAAGTCCAGGAACGAATCCTAGAGAAAGGAGATGACTTAACACTCGAACAGGCATGCGATTACGCTAGAACCTACGAAGCGACAATTGCACATATGGCGCAGTTAAGCGGCGAAAGCCAAAATAAGAAAATATGGAAACCGGATGATGAAATGCCGGAACTGCGGAGGTGAACACCTGAACCGCAGAAATGTCCAGCGCACGGTACAGCTTGTAGTTACTGCCGTAAACCAAACCATTGGGTCAAGGTATGTCGACTCAAAGCACAGGAAGCGCAGCGTAACACAAACGGCCACACAGAAGCAAATAAACACGCGCGCCCTAGACAACAACAACCCAGGTTTAAACCACAAAACACACAGGGATCCCGAACTAACAGACGAGTTCACACACTTCATAGGGGGGGGGGATACAGCTATGACGACGAGTTAGATGAACAGTTCGAAACATTGATTTTCGAATCTATAACCGTGGACAGCTGTCTGAATTACACCCGGCCAAACGAAAAAAACTGCAAGAGACGAGGCGTTTGTGACTGTTGATATTGTTTTGCAAGAAGAGAATACACGCAGATATCACAGATATCACGCAGATACCGGAGCCCAAGGAAATATACTGCCAATCAGGCTGTATCGCAGCATGTTTCCCCAGAACATCGACGAGGAAGAAGTCAAATACAGTCTTGACAGCCAGTGGTGGATCACAGATAAGGCAACACAGAACATGTGATATCCGCTGCGGATATTAGGGCGAGAGTACCTTTTACGTTACTGAAGCACAAGGACCTGTAATCATTGGCCCGGGGGGGGGGGGACTCCCATATAAAAGGGGTAGGGATGCTCGTCGAACATTTTCGATTTGACCCCTAAGAGGTACTAAAATGGGCGTGGCTCAACTTATTTTGACCCCTAAAAGATAATAGAAATGTAAATTGATAACAGCTTTTTTGTTCATTTGACACCCGACCCCTAAAAGGTACCGCTTTACATAGGAATGTCTGTGTTTGATGGTGGATACCCTAATTGGTACCAAACTCCTGATTTTGACCCCTAAAAGGTACGACGAGCATCCATGTACCCCTCACATAAGGGAGTCCCCCCCCCCCGGGATCATTGGCCTACCACTGACCTCACTCAAGCTCAAGCTCCTGTCCCTGAACTGTTCTGTAAAGAAGAAAATGTAGTAGAACAGAAGAAGAACGTGCCGCCAACCAACACTGACACACAAGCAAACACAGTTAACCCGATCAGAAATAACAAAAGAGCACCTGATTACCCAATACCCCAACTGTTTCGACGGTGTAAGTAAATTCCAAAAGACCTGAATTCAGGGAGACCACCACGCGACGCCAACCCTTGAAGAAATCCTACCAAAGCTATTCTCCATCGTAGATGCGAGGACTGCGAGGAGTGGATACTGGAACGTAGTGACTAGACCCAGCATCCAGCTATCTAACGACAATCAACTCACCATTCGTTAGATACCGATCCAAGCGCATGCCGTTTGGGCTAAGGATGTCTCAAGACGTATTCCAGTTAAATATTGATCAGACATTCGAGGGATGCGAAGGTGTCGTGGGAACTGCAGATGACATAGATCCAGCTAAAGTGTCGGCACTCAAGCAAATGAAGCCCCCAACAGACCGCCGCGAACTTCAAACGTTTCTAGGATTGACCACCCGCTACATGGGACCATTCATCCAGAACCTAAGTACCCTGACAGCGCTCCTGAGAGAACTCCTGAAGGAGAAAAACAAGTTCGCGTGGATCCCAGATTATCAAGCAGCGTTCGACAATATCAAAGAATCAATCGGCAAAGAAATCACCCTAAACTACTTTGATACAGCCAAAGAAGTCACACTTCAAGTCGACGCCTCAACCAAAGGCCTCGGTGCAGCACTGTCTCAAGACGGCAAACCAGTAGCTTTTGCAAGCAAAGCCCTAACAGATGTAGAAACCAGATATTTCAACATCGAAAGAGAGCTCTTAGCCGTGGTATATGGTTGTGAGAAATTCAACACTTATCTCTTCGGTCGCAGCTTCACAGTCGAAAGTGACCATAAACCCCTAGAGAGCATTCACTTAAAGCATCTCACAGCTGCACCACCACGTCTTCAGCGAATGCTTCTAAGACTACAAACATGCGATCTCACTATCAAGTATCTCACAGCTGCACCGCCACGTCTTCAGCGAATGCTTCTAAGACTACAACCATACGATCTCACTATCAAGTATCTCACAGCTGCACCGCCACGTCTTCAGCGAATGCTTCTAAGACTACAACCATACGATCTCACTATCAAGTATCTCACAGCTGCACCGCCACGTCTTCAGCGAATGCTTCTAAGACTACAGCCATACGATCTCACTATCAAGTATCTTCCTGGAAAATATATACTAATTGCGGATGCATTCTCCGACTATCGCCAGAGGAAAAACCTCCCCGTAACCGACATGAACGCGGTACAGATTCATGATGTGTGTCCACAATTCAGCAACGAAATGATCCAGAAGATCAAAGACGGCACCAGCACGATACCGAGCTAAACGTCCTTAAGGAAACGGTATACGCTGGCTGGCCACAAAACATCAGACAAGTCCCCACGTTAGCAAGACCTTGCTCGTCATATAGGGACGAAATTACCATCGAAGACGGAATAATGATGAAGGGTCACCGGATCATCATACCAGCTGCTCTTCACAAGGAGGTGCTGAGAAAGTTACATGCAGCTCACCAAGGAGCAGAGAAAACCAAACTGAGAGCAACATCATCATAGATTTTACCTCTTATATACGGTAAGGGGATGTGATGATAATACTTTCTGTGAGTCACATCACGCGCGCTCATTACGTGACACTTCCCGCCATGCATTGTTGTAGTTTATTTTCCCTACTCACGTCCGCCATGTTGGTTGTTGAGTCAGTTGTTAGCCTTGTTAATGTTGATAAAGAAAGCAAAGAAAATCAAAACAGGTAAGCCACATTATAAACTTGTAATGCGACTAAAGTTGTTCTCTCCCTCAAACAAAATCGCATTTACTTCAAAGCTGCAATGATTTTGATATGATACAACTCAGTTGGAGTAAAATGGTCACGCAACCGCATGACCTGCGTAACGGCGCAGACTAGAAATTGCGTGACGTTTAATAACAAAATAAATTTATGTATTTCTTAATTTTAGTTGTATATTAATTTTACAGAGAGAAAGAAAATGATATATATTCATGATGCCATATCCCTAGATTCTAGTCTGTATCCTTTTCCGTTCATGAACCGTTGAGATCTGAATCAGGTGAGATGTTTTGCTAGGGTGACAAAATCTGACCATATCTCCCCTGTACTCCGTAACCTCCACTGGTTACCAGTTAGAAGCAGGATAATTTTTAAGATAATGTTGATTAGTTTCAAAGCCCTTTATGGCCAGGCTCCCATCCGTATATTACCGAATTACTGAACCAATACAACAAGGCTATACTCGTACTGTAAGGTCGTTCACCTGCAATCTGTTATTAGTTCCGAAATCTAACACTAGAACCGGATACAGAGCCTATTATTGTTATTATTATGTCCTCTACATAGTATTAAAAGACAGTCCGAAATCAATATTATATATAGAACGAGTCTGAATACACATGAAAGAAAATTGAGAATTTAGCACTGTTTTTAAGTGATATTTTGTAGGGAGGGAGTATTTGCGGGGTATTCTGCACTTAGCCTAGACCATATATGAAGTACGAACCCCAGATACCCGATGAAACACTGGGTTTTGATTTCAGATCACGGTGATCAAAGACTGATCAAAGACTGATCAAATACTCGCATTTTAACTAAGTTACAAGGATTGCATCATATTATAGGTAGACTTTACATGAAAGGAACTGAAGGAAAATATCAAAATAAATTTAAAAACCAGCACATGGAATATGGCTCGAGCCTCATGAATGCTCTATTACTCATTCTCAAACTCATTAATAATTCATGAGCTTTTTAGTCAATCAGAGGGCTGCATGAATCTTGATACCCAATGAGAACACATATGAAACATTAGATGAACATCACTAGTGGTGTTCATCTGTGTTCTCATTGGGTTATCAAGATTCATGCATGTGTTGGACCTAATTAAGCTACAAGGTTACAGCATAAGTATGACTTTACGTGTGCATGGAGAAGTGAAGGAGAAGACGGAAATAAAAATCGGTGTTCAGAGTATGACTCGAACCATCATCCTCGTGGCTGCTCTTGACTACTAGTCCGCTGTCTTGCCCACTACGCTATCAGGCCGATTGTTGAAATCACCGTGACAAAATAACAATCACAACCCTTGTAGTCTATAATTGCATGCAATAAAATTCCAGGCAACAATACTTTCTAATGATTTATGAATGCAGGTATTGTTTTCGCTGTTTTCGGCCGAAGCGGCCTCGTGCTTTCATCTTTCTCGGTGTTTGGATCCCCTGGTAAAACACTAGCTCTCGTTTTTGATCTATCACGTCTAGAGACGGCGAGATGTTATTTGAAAATTGATGAAAGAAGCCGAATAAAACTCGTCGGAGTTCTCTGAACGGCAATTTAATAACCAGCTTTGTGGGGGTATTCGTTTAAAATTTGTTTTTTAATTGGAATGAACTTCTTTGGACCCACGTACTAATTAAATTTACACTTGAATAACTGAATTACAGCCGTGAGTAACGTATCTTCCCGGCCAAGCTTGAAGCTAACGAAGGTAAAGTTTTCCTGCTTTAGTGTTAGGAATAACATATGTCATATGCGTGTAACTGCCTGACGTATACTATATATATCTGCTACACGGTCGTTCTAAAAAATGAACTTAAAGAGGCTTTAACTTGATAACTATCAAAACAAATGTATTTCTGTCATTCAAATTTGTTTCATGTTTTTGAATTCTTTGCCATTTCCTTCACTTTTGTTTTGTAATTTTTCATGCATGGTTTTGTGTTTTCCCTGCAAAATCCCTTAGTTATCTCACAGAACGAATGTTTTATCCTTTAAACATAGATCCTTCGAGACACATTTCACTTCAAAGACAAAGGATAATGTAGTACAAATCGGAGCTAGAAACACCTGATTATGTTGTGCGTTTTGCATTAAACGATGAGAGACCAATACTTAGTATTATTTCAAATGCTTAAAATAAGAAGTTTGATGATATAATAACTTGTTAAAGGCCTACTGAAGCTTAATATACCCCGAAGGGGTTACTTATGTGATAAATGGGATGTGCGGCCACGAGGTTCAAACCATGTTTGACCCCAAAAGGGAGCTCCAATACCCTGATTGTCCTACTTTTTGTAAAAAACAAACCATGATTGCCCGCCCCTGACAGCCCAAACTCACTATTTTCACATGGTGGCCATCTTGGATTCAACGCGAGGCAATCCTTTGTTTTTGCCAGGTTAGCCTCGTTTTGACTATCCTTCACTACGAGGCTAACCTGGCAAAAACAAAGGATTGCGTCGCTTTGAATCCAAGATGGCCACCAGGTGAAAAGAGTGAATTAGGTCCAAACCCTGACCCACCCCGCCGCACATATAGATTACGTCATAAAAGGAGTAACCCCCCACCCCCGGGAGATATACTTAGAAAGTAAAGTAAAAGTGAGTAATTTGTATAGGGCACGTTCTAATAATATATCAAATCATGATATTCAAATGCATTTCACAAGGGAGATTTCGAGATCGTGGACTGCAATTGTGGCGCACTTTTCTGTAATGCATTTTACTGAACCGTAAGTGTTTCTTAGTTCCTCCAGAACTGTAATGCATTTTACTGAACCGTAAGTGTTTCTTAGTTCCTCCAGAACTGTAATGCATTTTTCTGAACCGTAAGTGTTTCTTAGTTCCTCCAGAACTGTAATGCATTTTTCTGATTCGGATTCAAACCCGCCAGCTCCACAACAACAACAACAACAACAATTTATTCACACTCTTTTAACAAATAGGAATTTACAGTGAAAAACAGTTTGCTAAAATTAGAGTGCTGGGATGCCAGAAGTAGCTTAAATTAAACTAATCGAGTCTGGCACCCTCCGTTATACGCTGGGGAAAAAAGACCCTCAAATCGACCATTTGTTACTTCTTCTTAGGCTTAAAATCGATTGGTGTCAAATTTACACAACATTAAATATCTCCTCATTTCAACAAACTTGTTCAATTTGGATTTTTTTACCATTTTAATGGCTTTTGGCGGGAAAATGAGGTCACGAAGTTGGCGCCAAATCTTAAATTTCGCATTAGAGCAGGTTTCAATTGACTGTAGTAAAACCAAAGCAATTACAACGAACCAATTACGAACTAAAGTGAATACCGATTGGTTTCACTGGCATGAGAAAGCAACCAATTAGGAGGAAAAGTAAACGCAATCGCGGATTGATGGCGTGACCGACCAAAACCACGATTGGTTTTACTCTGGAATTTTATTCGCTGACTGATGACAAAACATTTTCACAGCCAATAGATAAGCTAAGTAAACGCAAAACCAAAGCAAACACCGAAAACTTTTGACACTCAAATGAAAACTGCTCGACTATGAGATATTTGACGATTGCTTCTGAAACATCGTACCCAGAGAAGTTCAAAACTGAAGAGATAACTAAAATACATTGGTTCAATCAAAATATATCATAGATTGTTTTAATGTTGGAATTTTAGCCATTTTGTGTAACTTTAAAACTAGCGTATCTTATGATTGAGCGAAGATATTTATTATCTCTTCAGTTTTGAACTTCTCTGGATACGATGTTTCAGAAGCAATCGTTACCTCATTTTCCCGCCAAAACCATTAAAATGTAAAACCAAATAGAACAAGTTTGTTGAAATGAGGAGAGCTTTAATGATGTGAAAATTTGACACCAATCGATTTTAAACCTATTAAGAAGAAGTAACAAATGGCCGATTTGAGGGTTTTTCCCCAGTTTTTTTCCGGTGGTTAACATGGTTAGCAGGAAAAGAAAATGTAAGAGGGAATTGTATTTCTGTCGTCACCAAAAACAGCCGGTTTTAACGGTTAAACATGTCAGACTCTTGGCTGTCCGGCGTTTCTGGTAAGACCGGACGGGTTTGTGTTCTTTACTAATATTGGATTACTATACCTACATGTTGTTCATAGAAGATGCTCAGTGTCAACATGTTGGGAGTACGTCTCCAACTATTCTTGGCGATGCTTCGTCTTCTTCAAGTTTATACCCAAGGTAAATTCCGCCGGTCCAATGCTAGAATGGTCTAGGGAGGAGGGAGAAATGGCTAAAAATAATGAACTAGGGAGGTGGAAGAAATATCCAGAAAAATTAGGGAGGCAGGAGAATTTAGCATAAATTTAGTACAATGGAATTCTTCCACGCGCCATTTTGTCTCCCAGCCATCAGAGCGCGCGAAAAGCATTATTCACTTGAATGTGTGGTATATACTTAGTAAGGGATATCGACCTGGAGCGAGGAGGTATGGGATTTATTCACCGAGGATTCCACCCCGAGCTGAAGGCCGATAAATGCTTATTTTTCACAATGGCGAGATTTAAATTATACGGTTGTACGCAATAACAATATCGCTTTCCATAAATTAAATTATTTATAGGAAGCATTGTTTGCCTAGTGGATAGTTGTATAAAATCACTATTGACAAGGCTTCTAGATCTCGTTGTGTTTTTGCATGTCTCGGTTCTTTCAACCAACGTAGCTTATAGTGTAGTGGATAGGACAGAGAACTAGAAATCAAGAGAGTTCGAGTTCCGGCCCGTAACACATGCCGTTTTTTTCCAGTCTTCTCCGCTTTCAAGTTACCGTCTCCGTAGTTAAAAACTAAGTCAGCACTTCTAGGTACTAGGAAATGCGTGAGGGGAATATGCGGAGGGCAAGGGGAATACGTTTAGGACAATGGAAATATGTTACGAGTTCCCTCATATTATATTCCCCCGAAATGATCAAAGAAAACGGCCGAGCCATGTGAACAATAATAGGTACTGATTGACTGAGTGGGAGGGCCGAATTGGAAAATATTTGGCTCGAGGTAATGACGTACGGACCGAGCGCAGCGAGTCAATAGGTTTTTTATCATATGACCATATTTCTTTATAGATCAAACCGCAAAACAGCAAGAAACATTGTGCAGGGCCGGACGGCTTTTTCCGGCCCGCTCACGCCATACACGTCCGGCCCTCATCACGTGACTTTTGTAAATGGTTTTGAAAGGAAAGCCCGCGCGGGGCCGTACGGGTCATATGATAACATGGTTTATTCTCTTTCTTCGTATACTACCAGTCAGTCCTGACTGCACAGAGATACAGGATGTTGGATTTCTTATCGACACGTCGCTCAGTATGGGCTTGAATGGCTCAGTCAAAGCAGAGGCGATGGCCATTCATGTGGTAGAAAACTTAATTATCAGCAGGGAGGCCACGAAAATCGGATTGATTCACTTCGCTTCCGTGGCTGTGATCGATTTCAAGTTTGGCGACTTTGACACCTTGGAGCAAGTTCTTATAGCCATTAGGCGTATTCCTCTGATCAATGAAATGTCAAGGTAAGTATTTCAAAAAGCATAGCGTAGAAGTTAGACGGGCCGAGTCGACAAACGCTGCATACTTCAAGGAGCGGTGTCACGCAGAGGGACACGCCTTGGTGTTCAGGCCCGGAAAAAAAATATTTTCAGTAGTTTTCATATAAACTGGCTATCCTAGCACACGTGTGGGATGGTCGAAATTAAAGTAAATGTGAAAAATTGATTAACAAACTGTGCGTAGATCTGGTAGTCTTAAAGGAAAATATTGCATATCCTTTCAATCAGTCAAGCATACACACTATGCATAACTCGCGCGGTCACAACACGAAAAAGAGGCCGGTAGGTCCTCTGGAATGTTGCAGTTGAAATACTAGCAGGAGGTGTGAAACGTGTTGAACATGATTGTTTAGTTGAAAAATGTTGCTAATCTGTCCTCATTTATCCTTTATTTTTCTTTATAGTACAATCAGCCAGGCGTATAGCAAATTAACGGCATCGTTTCACTGAACATTCGTTCAGTGCATTTCACAATCTCCCCTGGCGCTTCAATTTCAACATTCCAGAGGACCTACCGGCCTCGTTGACATGCTAGTTACCAGGACTTATGCATAGGGTCTATTAAGTTACCGAATACCTTCATGGTGCGTTTCCGGTGTAAATTATGTAGCGTATATCATTTTAAAGCTTATAAAATTGAGACTACATAAAAGTTTTGAGTTATTTGAAAATCTCGAATTTTCCGCCATCCAGTTCCTCCAGTCTAGTGAGATAGCTTTCAGAAGTGCCGGGGATTATCAGATTTCGATTTCATTCAAAAGTTAAAATGCTGCTTTACGTGAAAAGGCCAAAACATAATCTGAGTAGATAAGCGGCAAAGGCCATTACGATATCTGTGTTTAGAATTTCTCAATTCTCCGACACGATTGTGTAGCGCAGTGATATCTCAATTGACATTTTGTGAAAATTTCAGACAAATCGAACAAATTCGTCTTGAGTTGGAGCTTTTTAAAATATATATTTTGGATGAAAAAAGAGCATTTGAAAAATCTAGCTTTCCAGCGAGCGCGAATGTGAAGCCCCGCCTCTCCAAGACAATAGTATTATATTATTCCTGCCGTTATTGTTAGTTGTATTAAGATATGGGATAACACTCCGGTGTAGCAAGAGCGACGCGGAGTGTCGTTTGTGTGGCGTCAGTTTATTTCTTTCTTTATTTTTATTTCTCGAGTTCTCGTGTATATACCGATCGTGACTGTATTTCGGGCCAACATGTGGCCAGGAGCCCACACAGGAACAAAAAACTGACGCCTAGGATGTCGACTGGTCACCGAACACATATGAATCGGGCGGGACGGGCGGGCTGCGAAACTGTTTTCTGTTACTTTTCTTGCGCAACGAACTACGCCAAGCCAGGTGTGGCTTATATACACCTTCTTGGCCAATCAGAGGGTGGCTTATACGTTAACAATACCTTGCATGCATAATATATATTATTCAAATGACTTTGAATAGTATTATATTATTCCTGCCGTTATTGTTAGTTGTATTAAGATATGGGATAACACTCCGGTTTCGCTGGCTTTCCCATGCTTGTTCTGTTTCATAATCCTAATTACCCTCCAAAACGCCCCCTACTCTCCCAAACCTTATCTCCTCCCCCCTCTCCCCCGTTCACGCCCTAAACCAGTTTTACCAGTTTTATGTAGGTCATGTTCAATGCTATTTACTTAACCAAAGTGACACGTATACTATGTGTGATGCCTTACATACGTCTTGACATCCCTCAATTTGTCCAAGGAAAACTGACAATCCTTCATCCAAGCATCGAGGAAACGCGCATCTAGACATAAAATGGGGCTTTGACGGTTCAACTGTGAGGGGTAGAACCGTATAAGGCGGTTCCGTGGTACCTACTTTACCCAGACCCTAACAGCCTCTGTTGTTATTCTTTCCACGATTGTGTCTGAGATAAATTCTGTGAAGTTTTACAGTTTTGCGAATCGTGGGAGGAGGGTAAACACTGTTTTGCTGTGTTCCCCTTTTTTGCATCCTTGACAATGGGTAGCAAATTCCTTTAGTTCTATCCCTTCCTGTATCCGTATAAGAATCTTATTCCTGTACTGATGATCCATAAATCTGTACTCTCAAATCTTGACATGTTTGTGTATTTCCCCGGCCATAAACGATTGTGGATCTCGAAAACCCCACAAATTGAGTAGTGGGGGCTCCAGCCGGACCCTCTAACACTTCACATATATGCTTCTGCGAAAAAAACTGTTTCCTGATTGAGACTCCCGTCCATCCTTACTCATCGAAGTTGTTTCTGTTGACGCTCCTGTTGAGCATGTACTGGAACGAACTGAAGCTTCACTTCCCAGGGGGGACTCTTGTATACTCTTGATAATTTCAGTGGAATATGATAAAAGCGCAATTATAGAAACCGCACTACACTAACAATAGGGAAAACCCCCCTTATTATGCATAGGAGCGGACGAGAGACCCAGTCAGGAAACAGCTGCCCTCACCTCCGGAAACGGATAGTACACGTACACTCGATGAGACGATGTGCCCGTGCGGGTAGCTGCTCCTAACCGAGATACTGAACTTTATTTACTACACCAAAAAATTACAAATAACCAAAGATATATATAGCTGCCATTGAATGCTCCGTGTTATATATAGCACGAGGAGTATTGACCACTTTGTAAAATGGTTAGGATAACCCGAGAAATGTAACAGTTGGGTATCTAGTAATATCTCCGATAGCACTTTAAATATATTTTAATCACTTCTCTCCATTTCTTTCACTAGTACATAAACACTTTCAATACAGTCAAAACAATATAATACAAGTTTCCTAAATCAAGCACGTGGCTCGTCCCGTTGGGGCGTTTGGTATCAGGGTGATAACAACGTCTGTCTCGAATCCTGTTGCAATTGTCTTTGGCCAAACCGTTGCACTGTGTGGCTGGGGGCAGCATATAACAACTCACCCAACTGGCGGCTTCCAAGTACTCTGTCTAACTAGAGGCTCTAGCTTGTCTACTTTTACCATGATATCTAGCACGTTTTCCTGATCATTATATCCCCAATAAGGGCTGAAAGATATTTCTTAAACTGCTCTGGAGGGACCGACATATTGTGTTTCAATGCGCTGTAGATCGCTTGAAAATGCGCACCATTCTGGTGATTTTCATTAGCTGATGCTGCCTTAAAGTCCATCAGGAGGTCCAAAGCTACGTCTTTATTAAAGTCGTGACCCGTGTTGTTCAGCAGTCTTCTGTGCGATCATTTCCTTTATTAACCCCTGAGGTCGTACAGCTGCCTAGACCGTCCAAACCCCGACATATTTTAGCATTTATCTTCCCTAGAATCAGACCTTGAAGTCACCTTCGATGGCAGTCCTCTCTGAATAAAAGGCCCGAAGCCACAGAGGCGTCTCTAATAAGAACTCTCTATACACGGGTCCGAAACCCAAACAGAGTTCAGCTCCTGTCCTCTCTGAATAAAAGGCCCGAAGCCACAGAGGCGTCTAGACTAAGAACTCTCTATACACGGGTCCAAAACCCAAACAGAGTTCAACTCCTCTCTGAATAAAGGCCCGAAGCCACAGAGGCGTTCAGAATAAGAACTCTCTCAGGAACACCCAACGGTAAAAGTATGGGCTTGAATGGCTCAGTCAAAGCAGAGGCGATGGCCATTCATGTGGTAGAAAACTTAATTATCAGCAGGGAGGCCACGAAAATCGGATTGATTCACTTCGCTTCCGTGGCTGTGATCGATTTCAAGTTTGGCGACTTTGACACCTTGGAGCAAGTTCTTATAGCCATCAGGCGTATTCCTCTGATCAATGAAATGTCAAGGTAAGTATTTCAAAAAGCATAGCGTAGAAGCTAGACTGGCCGAGTCGACAAACGCTGCATACTTCAAGGAGCGGTGTCACGCAGAGGGACACGCCTTGGTGTTCAGGCCCGGAAAAAAAATATTTTCAGTAGTTTTCATATAAACTGGCTATCCTAGCACACGTGTGGGATGGTCGAAATTAAAGTAAATGTGAAAAATTGATTAACAAACTGTGCGTAGATCTGGTAGTCTTAAAGGAAAATATTGCATATCCTTTCAATCAGTCAAGCATACACACTATGCATAACTCGCGCGGTCACAACACGAAAAAGAGGCCGGTAGGTCCTCTGGAATGTTGCAGTTGAAATACTAGCAGGAGGTGTGAAACGTGTTGAACATGATTGTTTAGTTGAAAAATGTTGCTAATCTGTCCTCATTTATCCTTTATTTTTCTTTATAGTACAATCAGCCAGGCGTATAGCAAATTAACGGCATCGTTTCACTGAACATTCGTTCAGTGCATTTCACAATCTCCCCTGGCGCTTCAATTTCAACATTCCAGAGGACCTACCGGCCTCGTTGACATGCTAGTTACCAGGACTTATGCATAGGGTCTATTAAGTTACCGAATACCTTCACGGTGCGTTTCCGGTGTAAATTATGTAGCGTATATCATTTTAAAGCTTATAAAATTGAGACTACATAAAAGTTTTGAGTTATTTGAAAATCTCGAATTTTCCGCCATCCAGTTCCTCCAGTCTAGTGAGATAGCTTTCAGAAGTGCCGGGGATTATCAGATTTCGATTTCATTCAAAAGTTAAAATGCTGCTTTACGTGAAAAGGCCAAAACATAATCTGAGTAGATAAGCGGCAAAGGCCATTACGATATCTGTGTTTAGAATTTCTCAATTCTCCGACACGATTGTGTAGCGCAGTGATATCTCAATTGACATTTTGTGAAAATTTCAGACAAATCGAACAAATTCGTCTTGAGTTGGAGCTTTTTAAAATATATATTTTGGATGAAAAAAGAGCATTTGAAAAATCTAGCTTTCCAGCGAGCGCGAATGTGAAGCCCCGCCTCTCCAAGACAATAGTATTATATTATTCCTGCCGTTATTGTTAGTTGTATTAAGATATGGGATAACACTCCGGTGTAGCAAGAGCGACGCGGAGTGTCGTTTGTGTGGCGTCAGTTTATTTCTTTCTTTATTTTTATTTCTCGAGTTCTCGTGTATATACCGATCGTGACTGTATTTCGGGCCAACATGTGGCCAGGAGCCCACACAGGAACAAAAAACTGACGCCTAGGATGTCGACTGGTCACCGAACACATATGAATCGGGCGGGACGGGCGGGCTGCGAAACTGTTTTCTGTTACTTTTCTTGCGCAACGAACTACGCCAAGCCAGGTGTGGCTTATATACACCTTCTTGGCCAATCAGAGGGTGGCTTATACGTTAACAATACCTTGCATGCATAATATATATTATTCAAATGACTTTGAATAGTATTATATTATTCCTGCCGTTATTGTTAGTTGTATTAAGATATGGGATAACACTCCGGTTTCGCTGGCTTTCCCATGCTTGTTCTGTTTCATAATCCTAATTACCCTCCAAAACGCCCCCTACTCTCCCAAACCTTATCTCCTCCCCCCTCTCCCCCGTTCACGCCCTAAACCAGTTTTACCAGTTTTATGTAGGTCATGTTCAATGCTATTTACTTAACCAAAGTGACACGTATACTATGTGTGATGCCTTACATACGTCTTGACATCCCTCAATTTGTCCAAGGAAAACTGACAATCCTTCATCCAAGCATCGAGGAAACGCGCATCTAGACATAAAATGGGGCTTTGACGGTTCAACTGTGAGGGGTAGAACCGTATAAGGCGGTTCCGTGGTACCTACTTTACCCAGACCCTAACAGCCTCTGTTGTTATTCTTTCCACGATTGTGTCTGAGATAAATTCTGTGAAGTTTTACAGTTTTGCGAATCGTGGGAGGAGGGTAAACACTGTTTTGCTGTGTTCCCCTTTTTTGCATCCTTGACAATGGGTAGCAAATTCCTTTAGTTCTATCCCTTCCTGTATCCGTATAAGAATCTTATTCCTGTACTGATGATCCATAAATCTGTACTCTCAAATCTTGACATGTTTGTGTATTTCCCCGGCCATAAACGATTGTGGATCTCGAAAACCCCACAAATTGAGTAGTGGGGGCTCCAGCCGGACCCTCTAACACTTCATACATATGCTTCTGCGAAAAAAACTGTTTCCTGATTGAGACTCCCGTCCATCCTTACTCATCGAAGTTGTTTCTGTTGACGCTCCTGTTGAGCATGTACTGGAACGAACTGAAGCTTCACTTCCCAGGGGGGACTCTTGTATACTCTTGATAATTTCAGTGGAATATGATAAAAGCGCAATTATAGAAACCGCACTACACTAACAATAGGGAAAATCCCCCTTATTATGCATAGGAGCGGACGAGAGACCCAGTCAGGAAACAGCTGCCCTCACCTCCGGAAACGGATAGTACACGTACACTCGATGAGACGATGTGCCCGTGCGGGTAGCTGCTCCTAACCGAGATACTGAACTTTATTTACTACACCAAAAAATTACAAATAACCAAAGATATATATAGCTGCCATTGAATGCTCCGTGTTATATATAGCACGAGGAGTATTGACCACTTTGTAAAATGGTTAGGATAACCCGAGAAATGTAACAGTTGGGTATCTAGTAATATCTCCGATAGCACTTTAAATATATTTTAATCACTTCTCTCCATTTCTTTCACTAGTACATAAACACTTTCAATACAGTCAAAACAATATAATACAAGTTTCCTAAATCAAGCACGTGGCTCGTCCCGTTGGGGCGTTTGGTATCAGGGTGATAACAACGTCTGTCTCGAATCCTGTTGCAATTGTCTTTGGCCAAACCGTTGCACTGTGTGGCTGGGGGCAGCATATAACAACTCACCCAACTGGCGGCTTCCAAGTACTCTGTCTAACTAGAGGCTCTAGCTTGTCTACTTTTACCATGATATCTAGCACGTTTTCCTGATCATTATATCCCCAATAAGGGCTGAAAGGTATTTCTTAAACTGCTCTGGAGGGACCGACATATTGTGTTTCAATGCGCTGTAGATCGCTTGAAAATGCGCACCATTCTGGTGATTTTCATTAGCTGATGCTGCCTTCAAGTCCATCAGGAGGTCCAAAGCTACGTCTTTATTAAAGTCGTGACCCGTGTTGTTCAGCAGTCTTCTGTGCGATCATTTCCTTTATTAACCCCTGAGGTCGTACAGCTGCCTAGACCGTCCAAACCCCGACATATTTTAGCATTTATCTTCCCTAGAATCAGACCTTGAAGTCACCTTCGATGGCAGTCCTCTCTGAATAAAAGGCCCGAAGCCACAGAGGCGTCTCTAATAAGAACTCTCTATACACGGGTCCGAAACCCAAACAGAGTTCAGCTCCTGTCCTCTCTGAATAAAAGGCCCGAACAGCCACAGAGGCGTCTAGACTAAGAACTCTCTATACACGGGTCCAAAACCCAAACAGAGTTCAACTCCTCTCTGAATAAAGGCCCGAAGCCACAGAGGCGTTCAGAATAAGAACTCTCTCAGGAACACCCAACGGTAAAACTTCATAAAAACAAACATTCTGATGTTTTTATAACAAATCAGATGTATTTAAACATATTTAAGGGAATTGTTTTTCAGCTGGCAGACGAACAGCTGTTCTGCAGCGCCAGCCAGCCTAAAGTTCATGAAGAATTTCTAAATTTCCCAGCTGAAATATTTAAGTGCAGAATTTGCCAGCAGCAAAAATATTTTTTTGAATATATTCCCAGGGGACTTGTAGAGACCGAAAACTGTTTTTAAATGATTTCTATATCTCAACACCTTTCAACATTTTAAACCGGTTTCAAGATCGGCTCCAACACTAAATATTGTTCCGATGTTGAAACGGTTTGTACAGGGCTTAACTGAAATATAGAACGCTATATTTTTATTTTAAGAATAAAAACCTGAGCTAACCTGCAGAATTCGGTATTTTTAAAAACCTGTGAAACAACAGGTACGTGCAGAATTTGCCAGCTGAGAAATATCGCTCTGTTATATTATTATTATGTAATTATATCGGACTGCAGAATTTACCAGCTGACAAATATCGCTCCGTTATATTATTATTTAGTATCAGACTGCAGAATTTGCCAGCCAAGAAATTCCAAAGTGCAGAATTTGCCAGCCGAGTGGCCCAGAAGAACAGTTATTTTGCAGAACAGTTCGTTGGGTGTTCCTGCTCTCTATACACGGGTCCGAAACCCAAACAGAGTTCAACTCCTGTCCTCTCTGAATAAAAGGCCCGAAGCCACAGAGGCGTCTAGAATAAGAACTCTCTATACATGGGTCCGAAACCCAAACAGAGTTCAACTCCTCTCTGAATAAAGGCCCGAAGCCACAGAGGCGTCTAGAATAAGAACTCTCTATACACGGGTCCGAAACCCAAACAGAGTTCAACTCCTCTCTGAATAAAGGCCCGAAGCCACAGAGGCGTTTAGAATAAGAACTCTCTATACACAGGTCCGAAACCCAAACAGAGTTCAACTCCTCTCTGAATAAAGGCCCGAAGCCACAGAGGCGTCTAGAATATAACAATAAACTCTCCCCACTGGTCCAAAATCTAACAAACGTTTTAGCGCTTATTATCTACTGAAATAAAAGCTCGAAACCACTTCTCTACCCAAAAAATCCAAAATAAAAACAATATACTGCTATGGCGAAGTGTCCCCCTACCGCTAAGAATATATATATATATATATATATAACTTACTGTTTTGAAAAACGGTTCCAAAAACTGAATATACCGAAACAAAAATACCCGAACCAGAAAAGATAAATACCGGCACCAAACCTTGTAAAGCTATCTCGGCCGCGTGGCATGAAATCCTGCATGAAACACACTAGGGACCGATCCCGAGAAACGGAGCGGAACCATGCCAAGTAGTTATGAATAATAAGTTACGACATCAAAAGTCAACGTGTTTTACAAGCGCAAATATTTATCACAAATCTTAAAATGTCTGTGTCTTATAACGTATATAGGTTATTGGGGGAAATGATGCCCTATAAAAGTACTGCATATCCCACAAACTGACAGCAAAATAGGATATTGAGGGTAGAATCTACAAATTATACGTGTCAAAAAACTCTAGGCTTACAAAATATTGAACAAACAAAAGTATGCCGGGAATATACTGACAGTTAGCGTCCTAGCTATTAAACCGAAGTGAACAAAAAACACCCACGTCAAACCGCTACTTGCCGAGGCGCTGCAATATCTGGTTCGGCGGTCCTAGTTTCTTCCGTTCGGAATGGCTGGCGGTGGAGCAAATGGAATTGGTGCAGCTAACGCTGGAGCGGCTGGGCCAACCTGATTCACTGCTCCTGTACTGCTTCCGTTGTCGGTGGTGCAATGTCTAGGTCAGCCATTCTCTGTCAATCTGTGTTCGGTGACTTGTTTGGCAGAATTCTGTTCTGCGAAACTGTTTTCTGTTACTTTTCTTGCGCAACGAACTACGCCAAGCCAGGTGTGGCTTATATACACCTTCTTGGCCAATCAGAGGGTGGCTTATACGTTAACAATACCTTGCATGCATAATATATATTATTCAAATGACTTTGAATAGCGATCTGTTGGCCAATGATTTCCCTATCTGTCAAAATTTTCTGACAATGCAATATTCGACCAAAGCTGAGTGAATATTCGCCCGGTTGTTCGTAGTTTTCTTCTTGTGTTAACGGCTATCAGCTGAAAAATGGGAAAGACGAAAAGTCCTCGAAAGAGAAGAGAACATCTAAAGGCAAAGGAAAGTCAACGGAATCCAAGATGATGCCAAATAAATCTTCTATCGGCTTCTTAGTCATCTAGTAATATACCCCGTCCCGCTTTCTCGATTATCTTGTTGTTATCACAGTAGTTTCCATGGTGACAAACTATAGATTACCGGGTAGAATTGAAAGCGGCGATCATAATTGTCTGAGATTTTTCATGGAATTTGCAAACATAATATTTTTCGGTTCTCTTTTGCTGTAGAAGTTTCCATTCCATCGATTTTCTAGCAAAGCTCAGGGTTAGTTAATCTATAACAGCATTTTTATAAAAATATATCGTGTCGTTTTGAAGATTTTCTCATTTTACTTCAAAACAAGTGGTCGAAAGCAGCACTTATTCTCCGAAAATATTTCGTATCTTGGAATTCTGTTTTGTGTTTACTGTTCTTCAATATCATGAAATATTGAGTCTTCTTAATATTTATGCACATATCTAATTCGCTACTCGAATACGAGGCTATCCCCGCATCGGGGATGCCGCAACGTCCACCTGAGTTCAAAAGGACAATTCAGGATTTTTTCCTTTTGTCTCCAATGCATAGAAGAACACAGCAATGTTCCATCTGCGACGCCATTTTGCATTTCAGCTGAGAAACGATGCCGGGATAGCCTCGTTTTCGAGTAGCTAATTATATGCGCATAAATATTAAGAAGAGTGAATACGATCCAAAAAATGTCAATGATCGGCCAAACACTTCCCGCTGAAGAGTACGAATCTCTACGATACCCATTCGGCTGACACAATACCGCGAGCCACCTTAAAACAGGACTTTCATAAATGTGATTTCCCGTTTCGGTAGTTTATCGGTATGTATAGAAAACATGACCATTACCATGTGAAAGAGCATGTCGACACTGTCTAGTGAACTTGTTAAATTTGAGTGCTTTATCTTAAAAAGCAATGAAGTGACAGCCATTTGAACGTAGATAGATTTGTAGGCCTTTCTAGCCTCGCTTTCATGTTTTATCTGCATTAGAAATGCTCACAGCTCGACAGCAGTTTTTCACATTGCTCTAAAACTCAAAACAATTACTAGTTTTAATGTGATCTGTCATGTGGTAGCATTGGTTTCCCTCTACAGATTGATCTTCCAAATTATGCAAATTAGGAGGCGGCCATTATGAAAGTCGTGTATTGAAGCATTGGTCAGGTCGCGGTTAGATTCCATTTAGGAGAACAAGTACGCTTCCCTCGACTATATGAACAAATATCGGCTCCACGAAGACTCGAACTGAAACCCTAACCGTCACTATCCCTTACGCCACGAGGGATTTGTTGTCAACAACCGCTTTTTTAGAACTTTTATACTGCATGCTGTTTGATTAGGAGACGTTACTTCATTAGACACCAGTTCCTGCTCTCAATGAAGTATTTTAGTGCAGTGCATTTTGGGATTGCGTCCTTCTGGCGGATGGAATCTAGCCCTAACCCATAGGTCTAGTGCCGTTGTGCATTGTAAGATCAAGAATCCACAACAAGTGCTAGCAGGAGCCCATTACCAGGAGCATGCATCTCCCAGATTAGGTCTGTCCAACAGCAGAACAGATTGATGTAGCTATTTTTAGCTTTGTGTTTCCCGCGAGAAGAAACAAAGGCCGTCACTTTTAACCAATCAGGATGCACTGAAAAATTGTAATTAACACGGTTCAAACTGCTAAAAATACTAAAGCGCAAGAGAACAAAAGACAACATAATCGCATACCAGAACTTCGCGACTATAAATAGCCACATCGTCTACTGTGCTGTGGGCGCTACCCATCACATAGGTACGCTACCCATCACATAGGTACGCTACCCATCACATAGGTACGCTACCCATCACATAGGTACGCTCCTGGTAATGGGCTCCTGGTGCTAGTGAACAAGTGGCGTTTTGCCTGATCTTAACGTCACTTGACCAAGACCTTAAACTGTAGGTAAGACCGGAGCTACTAAAAACCTTGCATTTTATTGGACCCCTTTTGGGCCGCACTATAAAGAAATCTATTGTGTTTGTATTGTTCTATTGTTGTGTTGTTGTGGTAGCGAGCCAATAACATGGCAGGTTGTTAGTCACTGCGGCCCGACCCCAAACAGTGCGGTCGTGCAAAAAACTGTCTGGGACTTTAATTACGATTTAAAAATCAGGAACATAAATGTTCATATAGACTTTCAAAAGTCGCAGAAGTCGGCTCGTCCCTCCATACTCTGTAGAGTACCGAAGTGTGACGTCACACATTTGCAAAATTTAGAATTTTCGGACCACCGATTCGGAAAGAGAAATATATGAGAACATTACATACCAAAAATGAGGTGAATACGATAAAAAGCGGCTGAGATATGGGCATTGGAATATATAATTTTCTTTAACAAATCACTGTATTTTTGTACTGGCTCATAAACTCGGTCCCAGTCCCTTCCTCAACTCCGAAATGGCGACTGTTTTCGCAGGCTAGCATTATGTTTCGTTATGAAGCTCGTGAATAATTCATGAAGTAAAAACAAATTAATGTTTAATGAGTAGTTTGTAAATCTGATACAGATTTTTCCTGATTTACATAAACTTTTGCTTCGATTTTCTCGGCAATAACTTCCACCAGGAGCCCATTACCAGGAGCGTACCTATGTGATGGGTAGCGCCCATAGCACAGTAGACGATGTGGCTATTTATAGATATCCGATTCCCGCGAAATAAAATGGTTGCCATGGTTGCTTGCGCTGCGAAAAATGCGCGCTCCCCTGCATAGGAAAGTAGCTGCGTGAATGCATAATGAGAAGTGACGTTTCGTCGTGTGATTGGTTTAGTGCAGGTATCCTTTGTCTACTTTCGCGGGAAACACAAAGCTAAAAATAGCTACATCATCTGTTGGACAGACCTAATCTGGGAGATGCACGCTCCTGGTAATGGGCTCCTTCTTCCATCGATTCTGTATGCAATAGATACTGGAGACGAGAGTTTCTAAATCCGATAAAGCACGGACAGGAATTCTGTATATGGCTTAGCAAACGTCTAGATGCTAGAGTCGTCTTTTTTGGTACTTGTGGCGATACGACCTATTTAATTTCGGCCGAGAAATTAAATTCGAAGCAAAAGTTTATGCAAATCTAGACAGGATGAATCTGTATCAGATTTACAGATCACTTATCGTATATTGATATTCTTTGTTTTTTTCCTTCATGAATTATTCACGAGTTTGATAACTATTATTTACATATTTGTGCTTGATATGAAATGCTAAATATTTTCAGTATTGACGATGCTCTGCTTCTGGGAACAGAAGAGCTGTTTGACAGAGACCATGGCTCCAGACCGACTGCGAGTAGAATCCTTGTGATTGCAAGTGATGGGAAGTTCACAACGGAAGATCCCGGTTCTTTTGAGCAGCTCTTGGATACTTACAGAGTAAGATGTAAAATAGACCAATTTCAAAAAGGAAAAAGGTTGCGCCTAGGCCCAGGGGGAGGGGGGAGGGGGGGGGGGGGGGGGGTGGTAGGGGGTTGGGTTAGGGTTTGACCCTCTGATGTCTGCCAGTGAGATAAACTTAATTGTAGTAACAGGGCGGCATGATCAATCAGTGATCGGTTCCGGCAATTCTACTTTTTCACAAAAACATGAATCCAGAAAGTACAAAAGTTTCTTGATTTGTGTTTTATACACGAACGAAATAAATGTCACCTTTTTTGTGTATTACACTGGCGTTCATAAAACCTGAAAAAAGTGCCATTTTTTGTGTGTAAATTGTGACAGTCGTCTAGGAAATTTTCTCAACTTTTTGTTGCCATTTCACTATTCGCGAAAAAGTGAAAACGAGAAACTTCTCGAGACTTTTCTGGTTTTCGTGTTTTTCTTCAAATGCAAAAAAGGTCATAATGTAATTCGTATATAATGTAATTGATCGTGTTTTCCGCGCGCATGTTTGAATGAAGCACCTCCTGTCCAGAATGAAATACAAAAGTTAGTAGACTATTCTCATTTTAACTCGTTTCTCTGATATTCAACTCTGAAATTATATAATGATTCACCTCAGTCTCAGGGCATACTGGTGAATATTTATCGCGACTTTTAATTGTAATTCAATGAGAGTATCAATAGGAAACCATGTACAGTAATCAATAAGGTAAGTTCAAAATACTTAAATGTGATATATTCCTTCCCAAACAACGCTACTAGAAATTGTACCAGACCTAAGATTATAAGTATTTATACAAGACTCAATAGCCCACTTTGACGATGTTGCACACGCATCAGAGAACACTAGATGTGGCCCGCCAAATAGTCTGTGTGGCCCGCCAGTCTCTTGTTATTCATATTTTATGTGCATTGTTCTAGTTGCGTGCGCAACATCGTCAAAGTGGGTTATTGCAAGTAAAAGGAAGTGTATAATAATCATCATAATCATAACTTCATTCAAGTGTCAAGAAGAGATAGCAGGAGAAAAAAATCCCCTTTTGTCAGTGGTCACTGTAACATAAATGGTCAAACTCATTAATAATTCATGAAGGGAAAACAAAGGAAATGAATGTGTACAAATATGATCTGTAAATCTGATAGATTCGTCTTGATTTGCATAAACTTTTGCTTCGAATTTCTCGGCCGAAATAGGTCGGTTATATCGCCAAAATAACTGAAACGTGACTCTATACATCTAGACGTTTGTTACAGAAATGAACACGTCCATTTGTATCGTTCGCCTCGTCCGCCATTTTGGACTGTAGTTTTGTTTGTCCGGGGAGACTGGACCAAACGTTTATCCCAGAGTTCAACTCGGGGTGGGTCATTCAACATTCAACTCGATCGAAAACGCGAGTTGTTTTATTCGATTCGAGTTACTTCATTCAGTTCGGTCATATGCCACTCGACTTACAGTGATTCATTCATTCTGGTTAGGCATCCAGTTAGGTGTTTCTCCATTCGCTAAGGTAATGCATCATTCAATTCGGTAGTCATGATTAATTATGACATCATCCACCTGCCTTGGTTCATCATATTTCGGAATACCAGAAAAAACGCGTCCAATACATTAGTTATATATATATATATATATATATATATATATACACTGAAACAAAAAAACTCTGCCAAAGACTTATATATATCATATATATATATCCTTTATATTTCCGTCAAACTTTTTTGACAGTTGTTGCTTTGGTAGACACAAAGAAACATAATAGGCTTTGTTTTTCTTTGTCTTTGACG